>JAFBJS010002170.1:314018-435054 GCA_016785265.1 Paraplagusia blochii | reverse complement strand
CAGATAGATAGATAGATAGATAGATAGATAGATAGATAGATAGATAGATAGATAGATAGACAGATAGATAGATAGATAGATAGATAGATAGATACCAATGTAAACTGGAACTCTACAATACATTTGTATTGAGGTGCGCATGTGTGTGTGTGTGTGTGCATGCACACATGTGTGCCCGTGTGTGCTGAAGTTGAAAAAACATTACTTTCTTGGTAATGTCACATGTTTGCCGGCATGAACTGATGCTCACTCTGCATGGAGAATGTATTCAGTGTACCAGAAGAATCATGATGTCTCACACTGAGTAGAGGTGGGGGAAGGGTATGTGCATGTGTCTATGTGTGTGTGTGTGTGTGAGAGACAAAGATGACCAAACACAAGCTAGAGACAATATGTGCACCACATTTCCCATTTCCTTGTAGTTAAGTGGGCCAGCAGCCCTTTTGGTGATAGCAGCAGGGAATGCAGACAATGGCAAAGGTGATTCAATAAACAACACAGACGCTTCATTTTGCGCCAGAAAACACACACATTCACATTTATCCACGAACAATATTCTTGGTGCACAATGAAACTCTCTTTGCACAACTTGACATATGGCGGACACAATTTCCCTCTCAATTTTGGATCCAACACCCACAGACGTCGCTGCACGCCGGCAAATTGCCACACACTCACACACACACACCCCTCCCTCTGCTCTTCTTTCCTCATCTCCCATCTCTTCATCCCTCCCTCCCAATTCACTCTTTCCTCTGAAAGTCATCTGCTCGCTAAGCAGTAAGCAACATCGCGGGCCGCTCGCAGAAATGAGAGTATACAAATGATTTGTGGCACAGGCGTCCCACCGGCGCCAGCCTAGATGGCGGTGAGGTGGTGGAGGAGGAGATGGGGAGGAATCAGGAGGGTCGGGGGCGGGGGTATAATGTCACTTTCACCTTGCGTTCCCATAGCAGGCCCATGATGATCATTTTTCCCCATTTTGGTCGCAAATTTGTTTCTGGCAAGGGCCGGTTAGGCGAGGAGAGAATGAGAAGAAGATGGAGGAGGGAGAGGAGTCTTCCCTTCCTTTGCTCTGCAAAGTATAGAGGGAGCGAGAGGTAAACAGGAGAGTGATTGGAGGAGGGTTCATATAAAAATGGGGGATGGAGCGAAGAGAAAGAGGTGGTGGGGGGGCACATCTGCACAGTGACCTTTTTCTGATCCAATCTCGCTGATGAATCCTAATGAAGGATTTAATAAAATCACAGTTTACAATCTGTCTCTGCATCAAAGCGTGCAATCCAATTCAAAAACAGAGGACCATCTACATTCCCAATATTGTTGCAAACCCATCAACCCCACCGAGCCGTTGCACAAAAAAAAATAAACAAATAAATAAATAAGTGAGCAAATGTCTGTGTATGTGTGTAAGTGAGAGTGATGGAGGGATAAAAATATTGGCTGTGCGGGCTGCAGAGGGGCAGAGGGGGAGACAGAGAGTGGCTGCCACATTTGTTCCAGCTGTAGTCTAATGTCACAACTCGTCATATTCATTTGGCCTTCTAATGAAGCTAAAGTCAACAAGGTGCCGCGCACACATGAGTGGAGCTGCTGCCACCGCCGCCGCTGCTGCTGCCAAGATAAATGAATATAAAGCAAAGGACAAAAGACTTTAAACCACACAAAAGGACGAGGCGCGAGACATTGCAAATCACTCCAAACTTGATAATGCACAGGCCTCACACCTTTCATACACACCAGCCCAAGAGTGCAGTGACATTTTCCCAAAATCTAAAGGGCACACCTGTTACGCTGTCACTGAGCTCCACCGTCTGCGGTGTAAACACCGCAGATAGACTGATCAATGGGACAATTTGATTGTCTCCTATGTTGACGTGGTGAAAATCAACGAGAGCCGCTCTGAAAGAAACGTACTGTTCAAGAATCATGGGAACGCAAACCTGGAAAGACTTTGTAACAGTGACATCTGCTGGTAAATTGTTTTCATGACAAAGTACAATGACATTACAATCACAGGGAAGCAGTGTGGGGCGGGGGGCGTTTCTGATTGGTGTAAACGAGCTCCTTATACAACAAGAAACAATCTACATCAGGGGTGCCCACACTTTTTTCTCTTCTGAGTTACTTTTCAAATGATCAGGCTGAAGGGATCTTCCTACATTGAAAACTACTTACCGACATACATACATATATATATATATATATATACATATATATATATATATGTATATGTATATATATATGTAAAAACGAAAGCAGTAGAAAAAGTCAGAAGAGACAAATATTTTGCAGAATAAAAAAATGTCCTTCTTTCTTCCTTCCTGAAGTTCCACTGTAGTAATGCATATATATATATAAATATATATATATGATATACAGAAAGATAGTTTGCTTATATTGACTGAGCTAAAAAGAGAAAGGTGAGACCAAATTGCAGAATGCTTTTTTTGGTTCTGTCTTTCTTACTTCAACACCAACTTCCTACACACCCACCTATCTCACGCCCGTCCTGTTCAGAGCTACACCGTCATATGACTCCATCTGCACTGTATGTGCTAAAGTGGGATGAAAGCCACAAAACCAATACCGCATAAAAGATCAGTGGCCTCTCTGAGGAATAGGTGCATTGATTGGATATGAGATCTAATGTCTGACTGCTGCCTGCATCTGAACAGCTGTAATTTCTCTCTGATTAGACCTTAGATTGCAATTACTTTCCGTATCGACAAAGCAACCTTAATGAGACTGTTTGTGCCAGAATCCCAATCTACAGGAACTGGGCACTAAGCATGTACGGTTAAGTACTAGTGTTTAGGTCCTGAGGTACGCTCTAAATATTTACTAATCCTCTCTCTCTCTCTCTTCATTTGTTGTGTGTACCAAAGTACGCGTGTGCGCGTGTCTCCAGAAGGCCCGAGTTGATCAGAGTGTAGAGCGACAGCTGTGCTACAAATCAGAGCCCATTTACTGGTGACAGTGTCATTAACGCCTGCTCATCTCATAAACCACAACGCACATGGTCAAATACCATTCACTCCATTCACGGTCATAACTCAGTCTACTGGGCATACACAATGCATGAAAACACACACGGAAACACACAGAGAAGCACACGGCAACTCGCGAAGCTTAGAATTGCAATTGATTTAAGTGAGTGAAAGAGTGAAATATAATGTGCGTGCCTGTATTGGATGCTAACATTTGAAACAACTCAGGTGATCATGGCAAAGAAATGTCATCAACATATCGGCTTAAAGCACCGCAGCAGTAAATAGGCACCACCCTTCGTATGAGGGTTGTTTTTACGATAAGTGCCTGCACACACATGCTCTTCTTTTCACTATATGCATAAATAATAAATATTGTATACAGTTATAGATTTCTCAGACAGCACCGCTATACGTTTTTTTCTTATTTATGGTCATGTGGATAAGGCATTGGATGGAAAAAATTAGCATGTACGCCAGAGTAAAATAAATTATACTGTATTATAGTATTTGACCCAGAGGTAATGTCTTTGGTGTGATACTCCAGGGTTCACCTACTGGGCAAGTTCGAATCCCACTTAGGGTGGTTAGCTCCTTCCATGGCACCACTACCTTACAGGAAGGTTCAAGAGGGGCTGATATGGTGTAGTGGTATTTGGGGGGTAGTCACGAAGAATGCTTCCCCTTAACCCAGTAATAGACAAGCGGACGAAGATGGATGGATTGGATTGTCTTGTCGATACTATTCAGCAACAGGAGGAAAAAAAGTGAAATGATGAGGGTGTTTTAAAGCAAACAATTGAAAATCAGGCTGCAAGAGGTTTCATCAGAGGACTGATCGCTGGGAGATAGCTTTAGCGGTCTGAAGTGAAATGTCTGAACCACATCAACTTCACTGATTTAGACAGGCAGGTGAACTAGAGTAACTTGAAATTTAAAAAAGATTGTCTCGTGTTCCAAGTGAGCCTACTGTTGTGATGTGATGTAACAAAGATGTCTATTGTTGAGTCAGAAATGCAGCATTTGCACTGACAAACAGATGGTTGATAAAATCTTAAAATGCCTTAAGCACGGATATCAGGGAAAAAAAAGCAAAGATGCGTAAAAAAAGGAAAAGGCTCAAAAAACCAAAATTTTATGACACATCAGACCTATTCTACCAGCTGTCGATATGGGTGTAAAAAGGGATAAATAAAGGCGATATATCTGTGGTCAGAAGTGTCAATACATATTTATCCGCTAAAAAAATTCACAAGAGGAAATACAGGCTTCTTTCACCAACTTTAAGTTACTTTTGACCCACTATTAAACCATAATCCGTGCTTTAAAACGAAAAATAACAAGGATTTGTAAATAAAACGTTGCCTGTTTTGTCAACAACTACATCATCAGCACCACCTAGTGTTCATTGAAAGGACTCGTCCTCCTTAGATTTTTACAACCAGTTACAAAATGATCTATAAAGATTAATGTGCCATAAGCAGGCACTGGGCTGTAAAATGTCACTAACCCCAATCTGATCTGGGGTCAGCTGCTACTGTATATGTTCCCAAGGTCATCCGCCCTATGAGAGCTCACACCCACACCTGGGTCATATACAAAGGGCTCCATCATGAAGAAAAATATATTTGATAATGAATCTTTGATTATTCAGCTCATCACATTTAGGTACATAGCTACAGCTGCATGACTCAGTCACAGTCTGAGGATGTTAGTGATAAATGAGCTGTAGTGCTCTTAGAGTCGACATCAGAGGTTTTTGCTACCATCACAGTAGTTGTAGTTGCAGTTAAGGAGCCAGGTTGCCACTGAGGTGCTTTGAGCATTACAATATCTGGGATAGGGTCCAGCATTCACAGGAAGGCTCACAGTATGGAGAGGTGAGATTTGGGTGGCAGCACCTGTAACTGTGGTCACTGAACTTGAACAGCCATTCACCTTCTTGGCCTTTTCCATGGTGTCTTTCCATGGTGTCCAATAGGAATTTTGTTGGCCAGTCTACTTTGGGTGTTCAGAACAAAATATCTCTGCAAAATCTGATCTGAATTGGCTGTCATCTCTGACAAAAGCATCTTTTAGACTGCTCTAAAATGTCAACCAAAGATTCTGCACATACGATATGGAGAGTTGGACCCAGGCTAAACAGGGGTAAATAGATTGGGATCTACCAGTAAATCTCTAAAAGAGTGATGGTAGATCCTGAGCCACAGCATAAATAAATTGGTAATTAAAACTAGAGATGTAATTCTTTTTCAAGATGAATAAGGTTAAAATGAGAATAAAATAGGTATTGAGTCAGACACTTTAACATATATATAATACAATCTAGAAAATAAAATGTTCAGTTTATATATTGGTAGATATATTTAGAGTTTCTAAAATCTAGGTAGATCACTTCACTCAATTTGAAAAGTAACTGACAAGAAAACAAAGTGTGGACACCCGTGCTGTAAAATAAATTAGAATGAAATAATGTAGTGTGTTTGACACAGCAGCAAAACTGTTTATAGTCAATCCTCAAAAGAACTGAACTGAAGTTAACTCAACAGCTTAAAGGGAAAACATTGAAAATAAATCCCCAAAAATTGTAAGCTCTTTACACAAGTCCCCTGAGCATATCATTTAAACATCAACACTAAGAAATCCCCTGATCATTAAATGACGCCTGCAGACATCATCAGCATAGAAAGCAAAAATTACAATTTTCAGCCCTACCTTTCTCAGAGAATCCACAATCCTTCATGGTCTGGTCACAGTCCAAGCATGTGAGCCCTACAATTGAAGACTTATTGGCGTTGAAATGAGGAACTCCGCTATGCATCACCCTGTGCCTGAGGAGGAAATACAATTATTTTATGTTCTATGTAAAGAAGAAAAGTGCCTGCTGGCAAATAAAAAATAAGATAAACAAAATCTCTATGATATATGCTTTTTAACACTTGTGGGGTAAAAAATCACAGTTTAGTCACACGAATAGGGGAAATACATCATTATTATAATCAGGTTAGGAGGAGACTGAAATTAATTTTCAATTCACTCACCAAAAACCTTTTACATTGTCTGTTGTCTAAAATAAGCAAAAACTTTGATGGGTGTCTTCCATGGACAGCATTGTTTGTACTAATGTCCCAGTGAGAGGGAAACAAAGATGAAAAAGTTCTTATTTCCTTTAAGAATGCTGTTGGAGTGGTTTTATTGCCAGTGAAGTACTGAAGAAGAGTCACAATGCTCTCCTTTCAGGGGGTAAAATAGAGAGTGAACGAAAAAACGAGGGGGTAACACAAACCAAAATATAGCTGGGGGGCTTCAACTCCATGGAGCATGTGCTTGGGAAAAACTTTCAGTAGTTTTTTGTAAAAACTCAAGAGTAACAATACAAAAATATATACTTTTTTCGTTATCAAATTGGATTATATAAGAAAATAAAAGTGTCACCACAGTTCTCTGGTCGAGAAAAGTTCTAAGCAGAAGTAGTAAGTGCCTTTCCACAAACTTTTGTGCCCCAGGCACCTCCATGTACAGCTCACATGTTGTTCCTCTCAGAGATGACCGTCCCAAACGCTGGATGTCACAAGTCACAAGATCGACTCCAGTGAGAATGTTACTATTGTTACATAATGCTACTATTATAACAGAATAAAAAAATGGTAGACTAATAAATCAAATTAAAAGACGCAGGATCTTGTCTTTGAAGAATCATCACATTCCCATAGCAAGAAAGCCAAGTATAAAGTCCCACCTTTGTTTGTGTCAGTTAAAGTCCGTTGGATGCTGCAGGAGTTGAAGTCTGGTGGAAGCGCTGCAGTGATTTCCCTAAACAAACAGGTTCAAAAAGCACCTGTGATTCAACTCCACTTGCACTGGCTCCCAAATATAAGTGGAGGCATAGCAACCAAACCAGCATTTGCCTGCATTTGACTGTAACACCAGAGCTAACTTTAAAGGGACAGTCTATGACAAGTCACCACAGTCTGGGAAAAAAAAATCATTGAATTGTACATTAAAAGAAAACACGAGGTGGTCGTTGTCAATCTACCGTCTACACATGTGTGCTGATGGTTCAACGATGATGCAGCACGAATGCTAAACTCACTTCAAACACACACTCACTCATTTACAGTAAATAAAGGGGTTGTTCGACTGGTTTCGCTTTTTTCAACGTAAATGCCTGCTCTGCAGTTGAAAAAGACTGCCCTCTCGTGGAGAAAGATTAAACCTGCAGTAACTGGAACAAAAAAGTATTTGCTCATCGACGTCAGACAATGAAAAGAGGAAGTACTTTGATTTGTGGTTTATCTCGTTGACAAAAAGAAGAACATAATGTAATAGTCTTATAACACGCACATCTTTGGCAAACATATAATTGTTAACTCGAATATAAGATTAAGCCAGCCGTTGGAAAATAAATACACTACAGTATTTTTAGAGTAGGCTACTGCTTTCATTTTTTTGTTAGTTTGTTTTTCGGTGAGACTAGCTCACACTGATACATAACATAAATAAAAATAATCAGGAAAATGTCTTAATACATTTACTTTCGCGGTTAACCCTGTATACAGAGAAGTTTACGTCATGAAACAAGAATTTATATTGTTTGGGCTACCTATCAGGTAGGTTTCCTCATGTTGGGTTGCAAGCGAGCATCAATACGTCATTTGAGTGGCTTCTTCCATTGGACTCCAGCGCTGCACCTGTTGTTCCTTCTGGCCAATGACGTGTTGGCTTTACTGTAATCCAAGATGGCGACTCCCGGTTTCACTACGCACCACAACATCTTTGCTTTCTAATTCACAGCCTTCGCTCTTGTCCTTGTGTGTCCCAGTGGTTTAGACGCATGAGGGCGAAGATAAGGACGGGATCCTGCTGTCGTCTTGGTTGTCAGGAGAATTACTGCGAGGCGCTTCGTTGTTGAGAGGAGATTTAGATGACAATGTCGCTCGGTAGGTCTTAGGGAGGAGGAAAAGAAGGTGAAGAAGGCGGTAGCTTCACCCGAGAATGGCCACCGAAAACAAGATCAATTTCTGGAGGAGAAACGCCAAGGTTCCTGGAAGGTGATGATTTAATGCCTGCTTCCCATTGTTTAAAACAGCGGAACTTATTTGTTATTCTCCTATAAACTTAAACGGGGATACTCAGTCTCGGTGTAGATGTTATCTCCAACTGACACAGGCTGAAATATCGAAGTCACCATGAACCCAGAGTGGCCTGTGTTGTACTTAAAGTGCTGTAACTTTTAATCATGTTTATAGGACAGTGGATATTACGAGTCAGTCGAGTTGTTTCATTACTTCAAATGTGTGTGTTAGAGACATACGTCAGCTTCCCCATTCTCTGACAGTGTCACGGTAGAGTGCTCCATATGGAACTGTATAAACCAGTTTAGCAACGAGATGTCTTCTCACCTTAGGCTGACACTAGTTCGCCATTTAAACTCTTGCCTTAACCTTAACCGACATTTACTGGGGCTCACGTTTATGTTCGGTCGTTTTGGGGCTACAACTGACCTCTCTATGCTTTTTATCCTCTACATGGCATATTAAGGAGTAATGTTTTGCTTTTACGGAGGTTATTTAGGGCCCACGCTAACAATACGACTTAACAATTAGAGCTATACTTAGTTTATATATGTATGACAAGAGCGTGTTGTTGTTCTGACCAGACTGAAACACTTCTGGTACTTTTCATGTGTATTCATTTCCTAAGGACATGAAGGGTTTTTGGGGTTAAAATACTGGAATAAAGATGGTTTATATTCGGCAAGAACAACATCTTTGCATGGCAAACCTTTAACCTTTCAATTTTTTTATTAACTCTCGAACTATACAATAAGATTGAGTTGCATGCATAGTCATCGTCTGACATTGTACAAACATCCACATTCCCAAAGACATCTTTTGTTTGCTCCAGTAAGCTGTCCTCACCTCACAAGATAATGGATTTCCCCTGGAACTGTAGCGAGAGGAATGCATGGGCTGTCTCTTTTAGGAACCTTGCTGCATTAATCGTCTGACTTACCAGAAATATTCTCTCTCTAGTCAGAAGACCCATGTTCATTGATTTGCTGAAATACTCCCCACATTCAGTAAATGGTAAACCCATGTGAACTGCTAATACCAACTCTATGTGGCTTAGTAGTGCTATTAATGTACTCTATTCGCAGTAGTAAGATGGGTTGCATTTCAGGGAAACCAAATATGATTATTACAACTGACTTTATATGATCACTATAACTAGTTTTTATATTAATTAATTTGTAATGTACAAATTAAAGGTTTCCTAAATCTTTTTTTTAATAAATAACCTATCAAGAGACATTATTTGTAAGTCATTGACTATTGTTGAACTATAATCAGGCTATTTTATTGTTGACCAAGAATTATCTGAATAATTAGTATTACTCACGTTTAAACAACAAAAAATAGTTACTGAACCAGCAAAAATCACCTCCTAGGAAAGCTGATGCAAGACGACTAAAATAATTCTCTTGTGCCCCACCTCACTCCATTTTTTTTTTTTTACATGGAATAGGCAGGTGGTAGCTGAAGGAAGGCTGTTACATAAGGAGTGTGTGTACATAAGGACCATAGTGGGATTTAGGGAATGTGTGTTTTAGAAATCTGAGGAAACAAGTTCTCAGAAGAGAGGACATTGTTGCATTTGTCACACTTGGTGATCTTTCCCAAACCATTGTGGGTGTTTGAAAGACTGAAAGCCCCAACACATGTTTAAACAAGAAGTAGCAGGCAGTTATCTACCAGTGAACTATCTCACTCCTTGTCCTTGAGCTCCTCCTGATAAAACAAGTCTGTCGCTGATAAACAAGGGATTTTGGCAGCAGCGGTTGAATCAGCATGCCTAGTTCCCTGTCACCAGGCTCACTGAGGGTTTGTTCATGCAAATGATATGAGGAGGAGGAACTCGTTCCTGCCTCCAGCAAGAGGCACCACAGTTTGACAAGAACACGCTGCACACAAAGATTCTAAAATGGGATCATGTTTTAAGCAGGGAATTTCTGTCACATACCGACTGTCAGCTTTGACTGCACCCACTATTACATTTAGGTGCAGCGGTTATAAAACAATTAATTGAGCCAGTGTTTCAGACTTCACAAACAAATGGGTTGAGTATGAAAGAGAGTGTGAGATAGATTAGAAGCTAATGAAGGTAACTATAGACGCTTGCTCTAATTTGTTTTCCACACACAACCTCGAGCAAACGTCACAGCACCTAAGGAGTGTTGGCTCCACCTCGTCATTCTTCTTTGACTTCATTTATGTTCTTGGTGATAGTTTAGTGGATTGGAACCTTTGATTCATTTTACTTTTGTGTCATAGATTTTGCATATGGCATAGAAGGCCACACAAAGAAGCTTAAAAATATAAATGACTCATGCTGTACAGAAACGTAATATTATTCTTATCTTTTTAGCTGAACATTTCCACTAGACAAGTGTTCCCCAACCTTTCAAGCGCCTTGGACTGGTTAAATGTCTCGTGTTATTTTCGCATTGAATTGTGGCAGACAAATTACCCCTTGATAAAATTTAATTTTTTAAATCATTCTCCCCGAATTAACTGTGTGTGGGCACAACAAGGATTTCTCAAGTGCAAACAGCCCATAATTTGCTGCTACAAAACCGGTATAAATCATTACAATCATGTATTAATGACTCTGCGTCATTTCGAGTTTATTGTTGTTGTCTTCACTAAGAAAATATTTCCTGATCAAATATAATTGCATTAATGATGATGGAATCCTTGCCATTCTATTGTTAAGTTCTTTTGTTGATATGGGTATGGATCAAGTGGAAGTAATAGCCAGATGGGGCCAAAACGAAACATTATTTCTCTGTGGCCCAGAACCAATTCCCCGGCCCAGTGGTTGGTGACCACTGCACTAGACCTCTAGGAATATTAAAGAAATATACAATAACTAGTCACTGGCTAGGTTACAGGATCATGGCCCAACTGATAATTAAAGTTTTTTTTAAATATTGAAATAATGATTATTAATGATGTTCATTCACTAAGTTAGTTATTTTAAACAAGCATCAGGCAAACAAGGCATTAAATTAAAAATAATACTTAAATTAACAAGAAATTGTGACTAGTAACATTCAGTGTATCCATAACTAAAAGCTAAAGAAAAATCTATATGCCACAGTAATTCCATCTACACCAGGTGTACCAAACAGAACCTCATGTATCTTAAAGTGGAGGAAATTGAAAACATCATCCGCCAAGGTTAGAGATGGGGCTGCTGTGGATGTTTATTCCTGCACCAAAACACAGCATTTCACATCACTTTCTTTGCAGCATACAACCTGTATACGGAGCGCAGCATCCGCCCCTCGATCCACGACTGCGCTGCCTGTGAGTGAGCACATGTAATCAGCAAAGCATGTGTCATGTTCCTCCAAAAATGTCATTACGCTTGTTAGTCCAAAATTAAATATAAATGTTTGCAGCTGTTCCCTTTTTTTTCTCCCTCGGATTCATGCACCCATGTTTTGTATTTATCCCTTTTGTAATGTATGTTCCATTGTTGTTGCTCGTGTATTGTTGTGTGGAAAAAGCATTAACATCCATCTGTGTTTACACAGCAAGGGGTTCCTTTCTTGCTGTATATTTCTGCTGTTTTTTTAGAATACTTACAAATACAAAACAGGACGTTCCCAGCAAAATATTTATTACAAATACTGAGGGGGCAGTTTTTATCGCCACGAACTGATAATACAGTACCTACATAAGGCCACTGTAAAATTTGGGTTAACAGATGTAGGGATATAAATGTTAATGTATTTGAAAATGCCATACTAAAAACTAAAAATACTGACTACCAGTGTCAGCCCATTAAGTTTAAGTATTGTCTGACTTCTGTATGTGTCTTCTACAGGTATCCCAAAGAGACAAAGCCCAAATTTAACAAACCCAAGTCAAAAAAGACATGCAGTTTCCACGAGTTTGCTCGCAGCACCAACGACGCATGGGACATCGACGATGGGGAAGAGGAAGAGCTGGCAGGGTTTCCCCCACTACCTTTCTCCATGCCATCAGCCCTACAGTCCAGATCCACACAGGACCCGGTAGCGTAGATGATACAGTGTAGGTGAGTTGGGTTTCAATTAGTTTTTTCTGATTTGTTCCTTTTGTCTATACGGCAGCAGCAGCATCAAGCAGTTGACACTGAGAGGAGCATATCAGACAGACTGGAGTCAGAAGCTGAAAACAACCAGGAAGAGGAGGTGGAGGAGACAAACTGTGAACATTTCAATGGGAAAGTCGTCAAGTCTACGAGTGAGGCTCAGCTCAGCTCATCATCAGGTTTGTGACGGCATTATTTTAGTAGCGCATTCTGTAGGGCAGGGAGAAAACAGGAAATTCATGTTGAAGCTAATCACATTGTCAGAACCTGTGGGGTTATATTACAGCCTGATCTTCACAAGACACTGTGCTGTCCTACAGTACAACTCTCCTATAGTGATATCCTAGTGCTCAATCTTATTGTGTACCTCTTAGGCTTTATCTGCCTTATTAATCCTTCTGTTATCTTTGGTCTCAATTTCACCCTGTTTAGTGTTTGACATCTAATAATTCAATAAGTACACTGGGTAAACTTGCATTTAACATCTTAATATTATTTTGATGACCCGTATATATATGATTTTGTACACATTTGCGTTCCTCAGGGTCAATTTGACCCTAAACTGATTTATCTGTATAAAACATAGGAGCATGTTACATTACTGTACAATCCTTTTGAAATAAGTTATATTTCATGAGAACCTTCATATTTTCTACACTTGAGGGGCAGGAACCTACTATGTGGACACAAAATATATTTTCCGTATTGCAGCATCTCTCCATTTCTTTCTGGGATATTGGTTTGCCTCAAATATTGATTACTTCAAATCAAAAGTTTTCTACTACAGTACTATCAATAATGTTGTATAGGTATGAGACATCAACTGGTGAGGAGAGGAAAATAGAAGCCTTTTGTGTTGATTCTCAAGTGGTGTCACAAACTCAAACAAGCACATCACTGTCCATGTCCAAAAGCATATAATGGCAAACATAAGCTCAACATTTGAGCTCATGTTATAAATGACAGAAATCCGTATTGAGAGATTATATGAAGGTACTGAATTGTCTTTCTTACCAGTTTTAGGTCAGTTAGTGAGAATTTATGGCTATTTTCCCTATTTTATTTAGTTGTGGTCTGGTGGGGGGGTTGATACACTGTAGGTCTGTGAAGGACTGTTATATTGGAAGGCCTATGAAGATTTGAGGGTAACAGATCCCATTTTCTGCTAAAGTGACTGTAATTATTTTCTGTTGTTCTTGCGTGATCACCTACAGTACGCTCCACACTACAGAAGCAGCAGTCTCTTCCAGTTCGTCCTATCATCCCCCTTGTGGCTCGAATCTCTGACCAGAATGCATCTGGGGCTCCGCCGATGACAGTACGGGAAAAGAGTCGTTTGGACAAATTCAAGCAGCTACTGGCCAGTCCAAACACTGATCTGGGTACAGAACAAAGACAATAAACACTATTAGACTTTAAGGAGTTTGTGAAACACAAACTTCGGGTATTTACATGGAGGTTGATTGAAATTCTTTGTCTCTAAAAATGACTACATAGATGAACTACGAAAGCACAGCTGGTCAGGTATCCCCAAAGAAGTCCGACCAATCACGTGGAGACTCCTCTCTGTAAGTCCGTGTTTGGCATGTTATGTAATAATGGACGGTTTAATGGCTTAAATTTCACTCTTGTCAGAGTATATTTGTGAAAACCGACTCTTGTGTCTCTGGACTGTGACAGGGGTATCTTCCAGCCAACAAGGAGCGTAGAGAACTGGTGCTGAAAAGGAAGCGTGAAGAATACTTTGGTTTTATAGAGCAGTATTACCACTCCAGAACTGATGAGCACTACAAAGACACGTACAGACAGGTATTAACATACTAAATATGTCATTGGCAATATGATTTATTTGATTTTTGTAACAGTGTAGACTGATCATAACCTTAATCTGTGGATCTGTTCAGATTCACATTGACATTCCCAGAACCAACCCTCTTATACCCTTGTTCCAGCAGCCGGCAGTACAAGAGGTAAGACCTGATGTTCACTAGTTAACTAGTTACTTATCAGTAAATGTCTAAATCCAGGATAGAAATGGACAGGATGGGAATAAATTTAAGAAACACATTTCTGAAAAAGAATTTCCACTGTTTTCTACCGTAATTGTAAATGTTTTGAATGCAGCTTTTGGTCAGACATTTAATTCTTGTCTTTCCAACTGTAGGTGTTTGAGCGTATCCTCTTTATTTGGGCCATCCGTCACCCAGCCAGTGGCTACGTTCAGGGAATCAATGATCTAGTCACGCCGTTCTTTGTTGTCTTCCTGACGGAATTTGTCAGTAAGTTAAAGTGTAACGACTAAGTTCAGAAACATTCCAAACCCAATGTCAAACTCTCAGAAACAGTGAAACCCCCTGTAGACTGTCGTGCGTATAAATGTCTTTTGTTTTTGTTTTTCAGCAGAGGATGTTGAAAACTTTGAGATGTCTGCACTGCCTCAAGACACGCAGAGAAATATAGAGGCTGACAGTTTCTGGTGTATGAGCAAACTGCTGGATGGAATACAGGTCAGCTGGTTGTTTGTTAACACTTTGTTAACAAACAACATTTAACACATCAGCTGAACTCTTCTTCTTCTCACCTACAGGACAACTACACTTTTGCTCAGCCAGGAATCCAGAACAAAGTGAAAGCACTAGAGGAGCTGGTCAGCAGGATAGATGGTGAGTGGACTTCACGCTTGACATCCATGTCTGTGCATTGTTTTGACATTCTCAGCTCACTGTTAGTGTTTTGATTGTTTGTTTGCTGCTTTTTTTAATTCAGAGGACATTCACAACCATTTCAAGAAATGTGAGGTGGAGTACCTGCAGTTTGCCTTCCGGTGGATGAACAACCTGCTAATGAGGGAGTTGCCTCTGCGTTGCACCATCCGTCTCTGGGACACGTACCAGGTACTAGTCTGTACATTTTCCCCTTATATCCCCTTATATCATTTAGTTATATCATGGAATGCAGTTGAACAGTAATGCATACTCCGGCATGTCAGCTGCTGCACATGGGTTGTTCATCTCAACACGTATTCTAAACTCAAACTATAAAGTCTTTAATTTAATTGACCATTAGTATCTTAATCTGAATACATATGAAGTCAGAATATTTATGCGAAATGTCCGAATATATATATACATATATATATATATATATATACACACAAAAAGTCTAAATATACATATACAAAATGTTCGTATATATATATATATATATATATATATACATATATACCGAAGTCTGAATATGTGTATTCAGACTTCAGACTCCGAATTTTATTTATATAGTAATTGTAATATATACTATATAGTAATATATAGTAACAAAAATTGAAGCCTTCTTGACCACACTGCCCCAATCCAGGTGGCGCTACAGCTGCTTCCAGCTGTACAAATGTCCCCGATGAAACAGAGCCAAATACAATAGTCATAGATGCAAATGTCAGGTTTACACAGTAAATAGCAATGTAATGTAATGTGAGGCAGAAAATAAAAACAGAATACAGTTATAAATGGTGAACAATCCCAGCTCTCTGTTGTGAAGGATTCACAATAACTCAATGATGATGAGTGATTAAAAATGGTTAAAATACGTTGTAATACACGTTTGTCAATACGGTAATTATTAACAGAAAGGACAGAATCGAGCCTCTCCTATCAAGACTCACACTGCATCTCCAGGCAGGCTTTTGAGCAGTTGTAGTTAGAGCTGAGGCACATGATGAAATCTCTCCATGTTGTGCTTGCATCAGTGCTTTATTGTAGAGTACTGCGTCACCGAAGTTTTCAAATAAGCCAAACTTCAACAAAACTAACTATTCCGACATGTTACAGACTTAGGTCTGGATATAGTAGTCTGGGTTCTGTCCATTAGGGACCTCCGATCTTCAGCTTTGTTCTCTTGTTTTCCACAGGCTGAATCTGAAGGTTTTTCACACTTCCACTTGTACGTCTGTGCCGCGTTCCTGCTTGAGTGGCGCAAAGAGATTCTCTCTATGATCGACTTTCAGGTAAGATTTTTGTCATCATTCTCACCTGCTCCTGCATCCTGCTCATCCCTAGTAAACAAATAAATATTTTTATCACACTTCACCACACCATGTATGGTCTTGCGGTTGGCGAGCTCACTGGAATATAATTCTATAGTTTATCAAACCATACACATAGAATTGTTGGGGTTTATTTTTCCTTGTCAAACATTTACTTAGGTCCAGAAGAAAGTTGTTACTGACCAGTGAATCTTGGCAAGATAGCATAAACAGGAAGTTAAGGCATTTCCTCTCTGCAAAACTCATATGGTCATCTGTTGGGATGGGCTTAAGGTTGTTAAAGATTAAGATTAAATTCCTTTTTTGTCATTGTGACGTTGTGATTCACAACACAACGCATAACGAAATTTGACCTCTGCATTTAACCCATCATCAAAGTGAGGAGTGGGCAGCTTTTAAACGCCCGGGGAGCTGTGTGTGGGGGCGAAACCATGCTCAGTGCACCTCAGCAGTAACTTGGCGGTAGGATGATTTGAACCAGGGACTTTCAGGATCCAAGTCTGCTTCCTTAACCACTAGGCCACCACTGCCACCATCCATATCCACCTCAGCCCAACCACTAGGCTGAGGACCGGTACTGGTCCGTGGGTGAATTGGTGCCGGGAGAAATATTGTTTCCTTTTGGCCTCATCTGTCTATTACTTACACTTGATCCATACCCATATCATCAAAAGAACTGACCAATAGAATGGCTAGGATTCCATCACCAATAATGCAACTATATTTAATTAGGAAATATTTTCTCAGTGAAGACAACAACAATAAACTCAAAATGATGCAGAGTCATTGATACAAGATACTAACCTTGTATACCGGTCTGGTAGCAGAAAGTCATAGGCTCTTTCTGAACTTGAGAAATCCTTGTTGTGTGCATGCACAGTTAATTTGGGTAGGAAGATTTTATAGGTAGGAAAATATTTCAGAACACCAGAAATGTCATTTTAATAAGGGGTATTTACATGGCACCCGCTCTATCTATTTATCTGCCACAATTTAACTTAACAACTTAGTGACTGGTCCGTGAAAAAAGTACCAGACATTTTAACTGGTCCGTGAACACGTCACACTCTCGCACACACACTATAATCTACATTATACAGCTGAACACCTTACTCTTTGGTTTGGTTAAGTTTTTTACAATGGAGAACCTGTTTTTCCAAGCGATTGTTAATTTCTAAATGCAAATTGTCAATCAATACTTACACAACCTTTTACTGTATATGTCAATGTTGAGTAAATTTGACCGTCATCTTTCTTCTGCACTTCAGGGCCTCCTCATGCTGCTGCAGAATGTTCCAACGATTCACTGGGGAAATGAGGAAGTCAATCTCCTCTTGGCAGAGGCTTATAGACTCAAGTACATGTTTGCAGATGCACCCAGCCACTACAAGAGATAGGCCCCGGGGCTTCAGCTGTCGCACAAGCTCTCAACTTTTAATATTTTAACAGAAATCCATTGGCTGTTATCCGCGGGCTAAGCTGCAGCAGCCTGAACGAACAGCCTGTGGAGTTCTGATGGGTTTTATCTCAGAGCCAGTAAACTTCCCATGTGAAAAAACAGTAAGGCAGCCGCAGAGTCAGTGGTGGTTATTTGAAGGTGCACTGCAACTGAACTCTGAACCATGGACTGTTACATTATCATCTGGACTTGGACCATTGTGGCTAATACTACTATAACTCCTGCGTTGAGTTGAATACTGGTTACCTCCAGTGCTGTATGTATAAAGGTATGATGGTTGTTTGTGATATCATTCCCTGAGTGACTGAGCCATCTTTTTTTGCTAATTTACTTTTTATTAAAAACAAAAGTAGCAGTTAATTGTTGTATTCAATCGGCAGAGCTTCAACATTCACCAATGCACACACTTTTGGGTTTGGTCTCAATTATTCCCTTTGCTTAATTTATGCATTGGATCCATTCTCAAAATGAAAAGATGAAAAAAATTGATGTTTGTGATAGTACATATGAGGAACAGTCAAAATTTAGGTGAGCTGTTTTTAGTTTGAAATATATATGTATATATATATACATATATTATATATAACACTGGACCTTGATAGGATTATCATATAAAATAGATCATATTTTCTAAATAAATAACCCTACCAACAAAAGTCTATGTGCATTGTATAAGCCCTTTAAAATGTCTTTAAGTGCTTTAAAAAAATGTGACAATATATTAAGCCAACGTGACTAGGCTCCCCATTCAGACAATCCCAATAACATTGTTCCTTCATGCAGACTCAAATCAGCCATAGAGTCAACATTACTCATACACATTGTAAATTGTATTAAAATACAGTTAGTTTTACGTAATTACTCTGGTTGATAGCACAATCTACAATCACTAATGGCTGGCTGTTGAGTCTGTAGGGACTTTTGTGCATAACAACCAAGTAGTAGTCATTAATGCAAATATAGCACATTATGAGAAGCAGCTTTTAAAAAACCAAATCCATCCCACATTTTTGTTGAATTTATCTCCACATTCACACTCCACGGTACAGGGAAATAGCGTCCAACTTGCTGTGGACACAGTGCAGCTCATTCATGGTGCTATTGTAATCTATGTACAGATTTTGTCAAAATGTTGATTAAGTTAGTTTTTCCATTCAGGTTCTTAATTCGCAACTACATGTTGAGTGTGTTTGTGTGCATCTGATGAAGTTTTATTAATGTCATACATCCATCCATCTTAAATGACAGTGGTTGCTGTAACCTGGACATTAGAGACTGATACCACCTCAGTACTCCTTAAATGTATAGTAGTACAACTTAACAAATATTTGTGACATTGTTCATGCCATCATTTTTAGGTTTGAACTCACTGGTTTACTGTATGTGTTTGATTGTTTTGGCATATTTATCCACCATCTTGTGTTTTTGTCAAAGACTCGGACAGTGTGTCTAGGACCATAGATTGTGCACAAGACTCCTTAATGAAGTACAGTTATGGAAATGATTACTAGACCTGGTGTTTTCTTCAATTTCTTGTTAATTTTTAGTGCCTGCTACCACTAAAGGTACATTTGTTTGGACAAATCCAATGATAACAACAAAAATATCTCATAAGGGTTAATTTTGTGAGCTGATATCAAGCTTTTAAGTATTCATGTTTTTCTATCTACTGTATTCTTCAGGTAACATACATTCAGTGGCATCAGGCATTAAAATGAACAAAAATTGAAGAAGACAAGGGTGGTCTGAAAATTTGTTACCATGACAATGTTTCTCTTTTATCCTTAAGGCCATTTCACATTTGGCTGACTGGCAGTGTGTCCTGTTAGCTAAATGTGTGGCTGACATTTGTGCTTACCAAAGCAATACAAAAGTTGCCTGATGCTGACTTGATTCAAGTTGTCATTGAATAAAATCGACTTGAGTTTTCCTTACTGATGTTGCATTGACGGAAGCAAGAAATGACTCGGACAAGCACAGGGACACTTCATCTGGACGCTAACTCCATGTCTTCTGTATAGTGTTTCAGTCTTAAAGCCGTTTTGTTACCTTTTCCCCATTCTGTGCTGCATTCATCTTTCAAATCAAATATAAACACAAAAAGGAAATGTTGTCAACACAAGTGTTTCATCATCAGTATGCCTAACTGATGAAGTGACTTTAGCTGGTCACTGCAGAAATGTATTGCAGTTGATGCTGTATGTACAAAGTTTGTTTATATTAAACGATGGTTACACAAGTGCCAAAAAAGCAGGAAATTTGTATTTGTTTGTTTGTGAAAGACTTATTATTATAAATGCATTGTAAAGGTTTCATGGCTGTTTGACACTCCAGTCCTGGCTCATGACTTTCAACCACTATTAAAGACAGTATTTCTAGAACCACTAGGACCCGGTGACTGTGTCTTTAAGAGAAAAAAAATCATATTTACTTTTAAATAAAGCCTTTCCACAACCACACCTTGCTTAGTCAAGTCACGTTTTACACCCTGTGCTGTTTTTGTCATGCACTAGTGTTGAAAGTTGACAGTGTAAAAGGTGGATTCAAACTCCTGACGCTTTCAGAAAGCAGGCCAGAATTCTACCACTGCACTCAAGCTCACGTCAAGGATATTGATGTTAAATATATCCATATTTCAAGTCAGTTTAACCAGATATTTTAATGGCATTTCAAATAAAATGATAATTAAAGGTGCAGACATTCACATGGTACAGGACGACACTTAGAGAACTAAACAAAATAACTGAATAACCTTTGTGTAAAGAGCCACAAAGTGTTTTACAGTGGGCTATAAAAATATATGTTGATAGCTTTATCAAGGTTTTTATTGAAAATAATTAGTCGGAATAAAATGTTATATTTGAAAAGTGACATTAGAAACCAATAAGCCTCAATCATTCTTTTTTCAACAAAGAATGTTGGACAATATTGATGTGCAATGTCCTTTTTTTTAAATTTAGTACCCACGGTATATAAGACACAACATAAACTGGCACCTAGATAACAATACCAAGATGTACCCATGTCAAGGCCAGGTTCGGGAGCACAACATTCTACATTTCAGAGGTCTGACGAATGTCTCTCGATATGACTGTCTAAGAATGTCCAAGAACTGTATAAGAAGAACACGCCTGTATCAGTATTTGGGATTTGTTGGTGCAATACAATACAATAAATCCCTTGAGACGGAGAAGTGTGTCCTGGTCTGTTTATTTGTAGACAACGCTTTCTACAATATAATTGGTGACCTTGACGGAATCACTTGGACCTGCTGACCAGGACGGCTGGGTTCTATCACGGGATTGGCTGTGCAGAGTGGCCACAGGTAGGAATTTTCCTCCTTATATTGCACATGCTTGTCCTTTGTTGGCGTCTGGCCTTGCCTGCTGAGCAAGGTTTATGCCAAATTGAACATAAAAGCATTAAGGGAAAATTTTCTCTCAGTCTTGTAGATCCTGCATTGAGCGACAGCTGCTGTTCACTTTGGTGTTAAATGCAGAGATGACACTTTGTTGTGTGAAGTGGTGTGAATCACAATGTCAAGGAGTTTGTTTTCCTTTCTTTCTCTCCTCTGAACAAGTCCAAACCATCTCAATCTGTCTTCTCTAGCTTTTTCTCCAAACCTTCCTGTCTGTGTTGTCCCTCGAATCACCTCATTCCTGATCCTGTCCATCCTTGTCTCTCCTAAAGAGAATCTCAGCATCTTTAATTCCTCCACCTCCAGCCCTGCCTCCTGTCTTCTGCCTATTCCTAGTGTCTCTGATCCAAACGTCATGGTTGGTCTCACAACTGATGGAATGGAATGTTCGTTTCTAATATTTCAGAATTACCCCTTGGGAGGCTGTAACTACAAAAATAAATTTAACCGTTTGTCACCCATGATGGCGGATAGCACAACGCATGTGATCGTTTTCGAACACACCTCCCTCCAGTCTTCAACTTCCTCTCATCCGACACCAAAAACAAACTTGTTTCACTTCTGCAGCCATGTCGGTGTAGCGCACAGAAGAGAATCCCGAGGCTTGTATCCATCCACCGTGTTGAGCCGTCCGGATGTTCGTCCTCTGGTTCCATTTTCTCTGTCAGACTCGGTAACCACAGCGTTTTCTCCCTTTTACTGTTTAAAATCAGCGCTGTTAGCACTGAGCTAATGTTAGCAGCAGACAGATCGACTGTGTCCATGTCAAACACAGCAGCGGCAGCAGCAGCTGGCAGTGACACAAGTAGGTCCCCTATATAGAACTAAACCCAGACTTTAGTGCTGGACTTGTGTTAAGTCGTCAAAACCACAAAAACAGACAGTTAGTGACGGTAGGGCAGGAGTCCAGCTGGACTCAGGACAGCATGCTAACCCAAGTTACACCGCTTAGTTTCGTCTTTAAAGTTTGGTGCGACTGCAGTCACGGTCTGAACAGCAGCAGCGTCTCACAAATGCGCTTTTGGACTTCACGAGAAGAAAAATCTGACTTGTGTTTATTATCTTTGACTAGAAACGAATAAAAACTATTAAGTTTGTTCGCTGAACTAGCGCTAGGTGGCGCATGGTTTAAAGGTACATCGTTTAACAGTTGGGCTGTTAACTTAACGCTTTTATCCAAGACGTTAATTCCAATTTTACAATGCATTAAATATTTTTTGGGGAGGTTCGCACTAGAGAGAAGAGGAATGAAAGGGAGAACAGTGGAATGGTGAGGTTACAAAAAAGAGTCAGGAGTGATTTGAGATAGAAGAGGATGGACAGGATCAGGAATGAGGTGATTAGAGGGACAACACAGACAGGAAGGTCTGGAGAAAAAGCTAGAGAAGCCAGACTGAGATGGTTTGGACATGTTCAGAGGAGGGACAGTGGATACATTGGTAAAAGAATGATCCTAGAGATGGAGCTACCAGGTACGAGACAAAGAGGAGATTGTTGGATGCAGTGAGGGAGGACATGGAGGTAGTTGGAGGTAGAGTAGAAAATACAGAGGACAGGGGGAGATGGAAAATGTGATTCACTGTGGAAGCCCCTAAATAAGGGACATTCCAAAAAGAAAAGGAGAAGCTACTTATTTACTCTTTCATTTTTGTTATTGATATGTCCATGTACAAAAAACATGGCGTTTTTTAATAACAAATGCATGAAAATAGATGAAAAATATTTCCCATTCTGGCTAAAGTATATATGTATATTATATATATATATATATATTTTGTGCTATTGATTCAATTGACTGATGTTTCCTCTACACTAGGAGACCAATCGTAATGAAGCAGGATGGATGGTGTCAGCGTGGGCAGTACAAGACCTCTAGAGTCGTTTGGCTCCTCTAAGGCAACGTCAGGAACTCTGTCCAGGCTTGCCAGCTTCATTGCAAGGGCAGAAGGCAAGTCACTGGCTCGAAACCAGGTGCAGGACGTTGCCCACGTTAATACATACATTTGTTCAGAGTGTGGCAAGTTCTTTTCATACGGAAACGAACTGTTGCACCATCAAGAAAAAGAACACACATTACCCAAACCTCATCGTTGTCCTACTTGTGGCCAGGAGTTTTCCCTGAAGTCAACATTGCAGCTTCACAAGTGTGACGGTGACATCCTCCTGTGTGAGCTGTGCGGTGTCATGTCAAGCTTTGGAACCTCATGTCCTGGATGCACACCTCCAACCTCAGATTCAGGGAACTCAACAGAAAAATCAACTCACTTTCCATTTCAATTACTAGTTGATAGTTGTCCTTACACTTGCGCTCCATGTGGTAAAGGTTTCAGTCAGAAGCAGGCTCTGTTGCAGCATCAACAGGCTGGATGTAGTGAACTATCGTCTTCGTTGGATAATAGCACCCTCTCCGCCTTTGATTCTTCAGATGCATCACTAGATCTCCAGATGTCAGAAACTAGCAGTAAAGTTGTGTGCCACCTTCAGCTTTGGCGTGTGTGCCTGCCCGAGTCCAGCAATGCTAAGGAACAGCAATCCTCTACTCAGAGACAAAGGACAATAGAAGAGACAAAGGAAGCAACAACCGATATGAATGGAAACGCTCATAAAAAGCTAAGAACCAAAAACAAACTGTTGCAGTGTCGCTCTTGTGGCATGATTTTCAGGACCATCTCTAAGCTGTACTTACACAGACAAGAGAAACACTTCAGAGAGAAAACCCAAAGGAGCCTAAGTGAGTCTAAGCTGGTCACCACTAAGCACAGGAGGAAGTTTACGTATACATGTCAGACGGCACACAGGGCACAGCTCAGACGGCACACAGAGTCAGGCTTTGACAAGATCCAAAACCCATGTATGTCTCTCAGAGGTACCAAGAAAGAGGGGCCGGAACCCCCACATAGTGCAGGGAACAAAAGGAGGGCTGGACCAGGGAGACCCAGGAAGGTGCACAAGTTGGCTCAAAAAGTAAGGAAGGAGGAAGAATCCATGGAAGAAAAGGAACAAGATGAGGAAATGGAGGAACAACCTGGAGTTGGAAAGGAATTGGATGTCAGAGAACAGAATATCAAGCAAAAAGCGGAGGGAGTTGTGGTAGAGGAACCAGAGGAGGAGGAAGAAGAGGCTGAGTTTCCATGTCCTTCCTGTGCAGAGATCTTCTCTCAGCAGTGGCAGCTGCTTGAGCACACAGAGCTCCATCAGTCCTTGATGAGACAACGACAGTGCAATGTCTGCACGAACCAGATTGAAGCCCATAAATGGCCTCGGTCAAAGCGATACCGGCTGTACCACTGCGTTCCCTGTCAGAAAGGGTTCACAACCATGGACTGCTTCTTAGAACACTGTCAGGAGCACCTGCGAGCTCGAGTGGAGGAGGACATTATCACATAAGGGTCCAGCAATGGCTGAGAGACTGTATAATGGCACTAATGATTTACAGAGTGGATTGAAGGAGGATGTATGTAAAATTCTCATTGATTCTCATTGATTGGTTCATTCACTTGCTGTCAGGCAGATTTCTGCCAATCCTGATTTATCTGAGTCTGGTTGGGACTGGGATCTGTACCAATAATTTATGTATCCAATGTAAAAAAAAATACTTTTTTGTGTAGGCTAATATACCAGGTGATTTGTGGAGTTCCCTGTTAAAGGAATCACTCAAGAAAACAATGGTGTGTCATTCAGCCAAACTGCACGAAGGGAAAATATGGTTAATAAGGTCACTTTGGTGTGCCTTTTTACATTGGCCTAGCGCTGCCTAGTGGACAAAGTTAGTGATATAGCATGTACATTTGGGTCTCTTCACCTTACGGCCTATCATGCATAACCAAACTATTGAAGTACCAAGATGCCTGACGCTAAGAACATCTTAGACTGATTGCATTTCATCATGAGCTTTGTATGAGTCAGTGTAACTTGATGTAGTCTTGTTCATTTCTATGCAAACAAAGAGCAGAATGAGGACAGCCCCTTGATTTGTATACGAGTAAAATGAGTGATCAGTGTTCTCTGAAGAATGAGTTTTTTAGACTTTGCAGGTGAGGGGATTTATGCTACTGTTTTACCTAAGTTTTACTGTGAAAGAATACAAATGCTTTATTTTTTTTCTTCTACTCAGAGGATTTTTGTAAAGAGATTACTGATCTTTGTAGATAATATGATTTACTTTAATAAACAGTTAACAGAGGTGAGTCACTGGAGTCAAAAATAAGAATTTGTGTGTCATTGTCAGGATATTTTTTTATTTCAGTGCAAATTGGGATTTTTTGCAGTGTATGGGAACAGTGCCATGCTCAGTGGACATCAGTGGTAACATGGCAACTGCTGGATTAAAACCTGGAACCCTGTGGATCCAAATCCGGTTCCTTACCACTTGGCCGGCGCTGCGCCATGAACAGGCAGCTTTGAGTGCCCAGGAATCAGTGTTTTGTGACAGTGCCTTGCTCAGTGATAACCTAAAATGTGTGTATGGTGAATGGGGCAGTAGTGGCCCAGGAGAGTTTCAGGTGCAAATCCAATATGGAATGATATTTTACAGCCCCCACCTTGATGTGAAAGATGAAATTATAATAATATATTTTAGATTTGTTCTCTTTTTATGGTAAGTCGTATAGTTCTCAAAACCCTGATCCACAGTCTCCTTCTGTTTCAGAGTTGTATTACACAGAATCTATGGGAAACTGATTTTTTATTACCGTACCTTTCTTCTTTTGTCTTGAACACTGAAAGCTGAAATGATAGTGTGGGTGGTGGCCCTCAACTTATTTGAGTTTGACCCCACCGGGTTAAATGCAGAGGCCACATTTCCTTGAATGCATTGGTCAAGGAGTTTGCTCTCCCTCCGTCCTTTCTGTGAATATATATGTTACCAAAATCGTGGGATATTAACATAATGATGTGAAAATGATGAATTGATGAATTTGTACATTTGTAAAGTAGGTATTATTATTGTTTAATATTTGGATGCACTTGTGATAAGGCAACGTTATGTGTTTTTAAAATATGTTGCCTTTTAAAATGATTTTGTGAAGTTAGTGTAAAACTGTTTGTTGGTAGTTTTTCTAGTTCTAGTCTGAACTCAGCAGTCATTCCATCATAAAGAAAGTAAATTTCTTGGCACTTTTGCGCCAAGTTTACTGGAATATTTTCGCAGTTCCACAGTTAATGCTAAAGAAAAACATTCAATTAAACCTTATACCATTTTTTAATTGTGTACAGACAAGTAACAGCACTGTGCCGCCCATTTGTTTGGAAAAAGGTTTTGTTTCCGCACACAGCGAGATTTTAAACGCGTAACAAAACGTGACGTCTTTAAACGCACCACTTGAAAGTGAACGCGCCGACGCGGCCCTTTCATGTTGTTGTTACGTCACTGTGAAACGATGCTGTTGATCGGATCGATGGAGTACGAACAGGACTGTAGTTCGTCCCAAACAATGAGATAAACAGAGGCAAAGGAATGAGCGGAAGAAGAAGGAAGAAGTGGCAATAATGATACATTACGGACGGTAACGGTTGTAAGGACGATATTCGATCATCTCAGATCAGATAAAGTGAGAGTAGAAGACATCATGACCACACCTGACCAAGCCGAGAGCCTGCTCAAGTACAAACGACCAGGGCTGCTCGGGAAAAGCAAAATCAAAACTTTAGAGGTGAGTCATTGGAGTCAAGCGGCGAGTTAACCAACATCAGTCTATACTATTTACAGCTGAACAGACAATTTATACAATAGTCACAATAGTCACTTACTAGACTGACAATAGTCACTTACTAGACTGACAAGGGTTTAACTAACTTAACATGTGTATATTGCTTTGCTGAGTTTATTTGAGTGTTTGTGTAAATACTTTCCTCAACTTTATGTGTATTTTTATATCTATTTTTACTATCTATTACCGTATACGTTATACTCTTAAGCTTAATAAAATCTTGTCACTGCAGACTCGGCCGGGTAAAAATGCTCGTCCACCACCCAGAGTCAAAGCAGAGCACCCAGAGCTAGTCAGAGAAAACACTGAGGACATCCTGAACACCTTCTTACCTCCCAGGTAATGATGTCTTCATCACGAGTAGTTGTGTCAAACTCAAACTCAAAGCTGACCATAATAGTGCATGTGCTATAAGGTGGTACATATACCGCCTCTTCTTCTCTCTTGCTACTGTTGATTCACAGTCCTCTCCATGTTCTCCCTCACTGCATCCATCAATCTACCTGGTCTCTCCTCTTTGTCTCCTACCTGGTAGCTCCATCTCTTAAGATCATTCTTCTACTAAAGTAACCATTGTCCCTCCTCTGAACATGTCCAAACCATCTCAATCTGTCTTCTCTAGCTTTTTCTCCAAACATTCCTGTCTGTGTTGTCCCTCTAATGACCTCATTCCTGATGCAGTCCATTCTTGTCTCTCCTAAAGAGAATCTCAGCATCAATTATATGTTATTTTATATATGCAGCACATATACCGCTAATACTATAAATCCTGTCAGTGCATAAGTAGAAAGGGCATATGATATGCATATACATATACAATAAGAAAATGAAGATGAATCAATGTATACATTTAACACAAGTTGAAAAGAAATCAATTTGTTTAAAAAAGAACTTGAGCAATTGTAGTAGTAGTTAAGGAAGTGGATTTGGACCACCTAGGCTTCGGGTTCTAATCCATTAGCTACCAGGTTGGCACAGAGGTGCCCTGATCATAGCACTGTGCAGAACTACGTCACTTCCAGAGGGGCTCACTACCCACTGGGAGGCTCTCAGTATGGTGCAGTGTGATTTGGGTGGTAGTCATGGAGACTGCTGCCCCGGAGACCCAGTAATAGGTGGATGAAGATGAATGAGTGATTTTACTTAAGTGATCTGTTTTCATTTTTTTAGGACATGGCTCAGGGATAATATTTGGTGGGTGCAGCCCGTCTCCAACGCACCTGGCAGAACAGCCGACGTGATCAACCTCAGAAACCTGCTGGAAACGAAGCTCCAGATAAGGAGGGCCCATGCTGTTGGGATCTGCCCCATACGCAGAGAGCTCTACACACAGTGTTTTGGTAAACAGTGGATTTTGAGGTTTCCAAAAAATATTTGAGCCCTTTTTTTAATGTTGGAATAAAAAATGCTTTTTTTTTCCCCCAGATGAGGTCATACGACAGGTGATTGTCATGTGTGCTGAGAGAGGGACACTTCTAGCGTGTGCACGAGACGAGATTCGAATGACCATTGCTGCATACAAGACACTGTATCAAACAAGTGTGGCTTATGGGATGAGAAAAGCATTAATAGCTGAGAAGAACAAGTATGCCATGGAGGAACAGGTAAGTTTTCATTAGAACACACTGATCTTTAGATGGCTTCCCTTCTATTTTGGATTTAAAACTACCACACATCTGTATCTAGATTCCTGTGTTGGAGAAGGAGATTGAAGACCTGAAAAAGGAACTTAGTGATCTGACTCTTAAATGTGAAACCATCCAACAAACAGAGCAGGAAAATCGAGAGAAGATAAAGCAGACTCTTGAGGAGAAAATAGAGTCTCTTCAGGAAAACAACAAGGAACTCAAGGTGAGGTTTTAAAGCAGGGCAGTGATCAAAAGTAGCAGACGTGTTGCAGGGTTTCTCAATAACTTTCCTTAAATTTTTTTCCTAGGATGAACTGGAAACCATCATCACATCGCTACGAAATTCTTGAATGAATGATTGGTCCTGACCAACACTTCGTTTAAAGGGTTAGAGACTTTACAGAGACTTGAATTCTATTCTGCTTCCAATGTAGTCTCAATGAAATGAAAGAATATTTGTTTGGTTTTTTTTAGCTAAGGTTAGGTTTTGTTATGTACAAAAACAATCAGACTGACTTTAAACGGTTTTATAAATAAAATATAATGAAATAATAAATCAGATTTCAAGGTCTTTAATAAAATGAACTTTGAAAGGAGAAGTTATAAATGATAATAGAATGTTAGATCTATAAATAGTCGGCGTGGTGGTCTATTGGTTTAAGGAAGCAAACCTAGGTACATCAGCTGCCAGGTTTCAACTGAGGTGCTGTGACCATAGCAACATCTCGACCCACATAAGTTTCAGTGGGCTCATCAACGACAGGAAGGCTCATGGTATGGAGCAGTGTGATTTGGGCGCCAGTCGTGGAGACTGGTGTCCTGATTAGCGGATGAAGATGAATGAGCTATAAATGGCAGTGGAAATCAATGGGCATAATTAGGGGAATGAAGTAAATAAAATACACAATATATTGTGCATTACTATTCTTTATTTTTTTTAACAATACGCAAATAAAGCTTTCATTTATATATATATATACGTATCTTTTCAGATCAAGACATGTCTTCTGTCCGAAGTTGAACAAGAACTCACTGAAGGCCCTGGATCTAAAAAGTCAAATTAACTTTATATTCCAAATTCTATTCTCTGCTTTTTTTTCATCAAAGTTCTAAAAGAATCAGAATTCTGATTGTTTTATCTGACCCAACTAAAAGTTACATTTTTTATTTTTTTTCATCTCAATTTCATTTTATTTTCCGGACTTAAGAAAGCAAATTAACCCCGGGCGCCCACTGCTAAACCAGCTTTGGCTTAGGGTTAGGGGGTAGTTGTCTTAATGCAAGCTTTGGTTGCTAAAGAGGGAGTCATGAATTTGCTGCCTAATATATTCAGTATCAACCTCCAACTCTTTCAATAAAGAAAAAAAAAAGGAGACTCCACCAAACAGCAACAATTAAGATTAATCCTTAAGAAGACTTTGAGTAAAGTGGCAGTAATGCAATGATGCAAATGTCTGCTGTTATGAAAAACTACATCTGAAGAACTTGTTTTGAGGTCGTATGCAGCGCATACCTTATTTAATGGACCATGATTTTGAATCATGGAGTTAATGATCTGCTTAACTGCATGCAGGTCAGGTTATGTATTGTATTTGTGTTTTGATTCCTGTATTTAGTCAACTGTTAACTTTCACACTGAAGATTTTATAAATAGGAACACTAATAGAAATTAATTTCTCAGGACAAATAAATGAAGCCCCTGATCCAGGTGACATAAGCTCTCATTTTAAAGGCTTAGGGCAGTTCCCCCAAACAACCAGTTTGTCCAGAAATAAAGTCCTACACCTGTTTTTAAGTCCTAGTGTTTTGTATGTTGTTTTACATAATTTGCTTGTAAAATAAAATAAAAAAAACGGTACCTTTAAGATGTGACAAATCTGCATAATAATCAATGAAGATCCTGGTTTTATACATTTATAGAAATCTAAAATTCACCCATTCATATTCATCTACCAGATTGTAGGGGCAGCAGTCTCCACATCCACCATAAACCTTCCTCCAGGTGGTGGCTCCACAGGGGAGAGCCGTCCACCCTAACTGAATGCTGGTCAGAGATGGTCTTGCCCAGGAAGTGGACCCTAGAGTTCTGTATCAGTGACATCAACCCAGTCAAAGCACCATTGAACTATTATTTTGAATTCACTACCATTGTTAAAATCTTAGTATGTAAAGCTTGTGTCTAAACAATCCCATCCCAACTCTTGAGTAAATGAGCATTTGGGACACATTATGTTGAGTTGTCAAAGACATTTATTTAAACACAAGGCACATCAGATCAGACATGGATGTGTGCTCAATATTCCTCCCCATCATAATCCTCATCCTCCAAACTTTCGGCTCCAACCTCCTCATAATCTTTCTCCAGTGCTGCCATGTCTTCTCTGGCCTCAGAGAACTCTCCTTCCTCCATTCCTTCACCAACATACCAGTGAACGAAGGCACGTTTGGCATACATCAGGTCGAACTTGTGGTCAAGACGAGCCCAGGCCTCCGCAATGGCCGTGGTGTTGCTCAGCATGCACACCGCCCTCTGGACCTTGGCCAAGTCTCCACCCGGAACCACGGTGGGAGGCTGGTAGTTGATGCCAACCTTGAAGCCAGTTGGACACCAGTCCACAAACTGGATGGAGCGCTTGGTCTTGATGGTGGCGATGGCAGCGTTCACATCTTTGGGCACCACATCACCACGATACAGAAGACAGCAGGCCATGTATTTGCCATGACGAGGGTCACATTTCACCATCTGATTGGCTGGTTCGAAGCAGGCGTTGGTGATCTCGGAAACCGTTAGCTGCTCGTGGTAGGCCTTCTCTGCAGAGATGACCGGGGCGTAGGTGGCCAGAGGGAAATGGATGCGAGGGTACGGCACCAAGTTGGTCTGGAATTCTGTCAGATCCACATTGAGGGCACCGTCAAATCTGAGGGAGGCAGTGATGGAAGACACGATCTGGCTGATCAGCCTGTTGAGGTTGGTGTAGCTGGGACGTTCGATGTCGAGGTTTCTGCGGCAGATGTCATAGATGGCCTCATTGTCCACCATGAAGGCACAGTCTGAGTGCTCCAGGGTGGTGTGGGTGGTCAGAATTGCGTTGTATGGTTCCACCACGGCGGTGGACACCTGTGGGGCTGGGTAGATGGAGAACTCGAGTTTGGACTTTTTGCCGTAGTCGACTGACAGGCGTTCCATCAGCAGGGAGGTGAAGCCAGAGCCGGTACCACCACCAAAACTGTGGAAAACCAGGAATCCTTGCAGACCAGTGCACTGGTCAGACTGGAGAGAGAAAATAAGACATTGAAGACTTTCAAATATGTTGCAATATGACATTTTAAGTTCCATTAGGTCATAATTTTTTTTTTTTAAAAGAAGGGACTAAGCTACTCACCAGTTTCCTAATCCTCTCCAGCACCTGATCAATTAGCTCTTTGCCAATAGTATAGTGCCCACGTGCGTAGTTGTTGGCAGCATCTTCCTTACCAGTGATCAGCTGCTCAGGATGAAACAGTGAGCGATAGGTCCCAGTGCGCACTTCATCTGTAAGGAAAAATGTAAATACAAGAGTTACACGTATGATTCCAAAAATGAAACCTGGCTTATTTATATATATAAAAAAAGGGGGCACCAACCAATGACTGTGGGCTCCAGGTCCACAAAAACCGCCCTGGGGACATGTTTCCCTGATCCAGTCTCACTGAAGAAGGTGTTGAAGGAATCATCTCCTCCTCCAAGAGTCTTATCACTGGGCATCTGCCCATCGGGCTGGATCCCATGTTCCAGACAGTAAAGCTCCCAGCAGGCATTGCCAATCTGGACTCCAGCCTGACCGACGTGTATGGAGATGCACTCACGCTGTGGGTGGAAAAAGCATTGCGTAAAAATTAAGGTTAAAGAGGAAGTTGCGTTACCAAATCAATTGCTAGCGACTACATGTTGAAAGCTGTCATAAGAGGTAACGGCTCAATATTTAACTTTTTAATGCATTTGCGGTGATTGACGGACTGGAGGAGGAAAAAAATGGTAACGGTTAGTGTGATCTAAATGCAAATACGTCCATCACGGGCGTCTGTAAGGACAATCCTTCCTGAATCCAAGTAACAAAAGAATTTGTTAAAGATGGTGGCCGTTACGTAGGTGGAATTATAAAATGAGCTCCACCTCTGGAAACCTAAAAAAAAAAAAGCCAGACGAGGATTGTGGGGGAAGGGGTTACCTGCCTCCTCTCGGCTGTTTCTTATCTACGACAATGACAGGTCATTAACATAGGCGGCAAAACCAAGGAATGCGAAAAGCACATTGCCCTTCAGCAAGTGGGTCAAACGCAACAGCAAGGGCATTAACAATGAGGAAAGACCAATACATAAAAAAAAATCGAATACACCAAAAATGGTGTATGTTTGGCCTACAGTTATACGCATAATTAAAAACGTACGTTGAATTCCAACATGAGTTTAGCACCGCAACATTTTTTTAAAATATATTTAAAAAATGTTGAAACAAAAGAAGAAATGGATGGATGGATAAAGCCGTCTTACCATTTTGTCTGAGGTACTGACGTAACTTCAACAAAACTTTACTCTCACGAGGCAGGAACTCCGGCTCCTGTGTAAGAGGTAACTGAATAAATGTGCCTCGGGTGAGGTTTTATACTCCTACACCCGGGCGGGAGAACCTGGAGATTTAATTGGTCTAAATGCTCCATATGGTCTTTTACCGTTGTTCCTATTGGTTAGAGGGAAAGTAGGACGGAACTACTTCTTTGAAACGCCACAAACGCAATGCGGAAGTTGAGCAATCTGAACTGATATGTGGCGTTCAAGGTTGTCGGATTTTTTCATGGCCTGCTCTTTGGCCACGTTTATTACCTAAGCATTAGGTCACACAATGAGTCTGTCGTGATTCGCTAGGCTTTAGAAATCGAAATACATTACAGGTTTATTACGCTTATAGGCAAAGGCCACCAAGCGGAAGGAAATAAAGACATTGATATTAACGCAGACAGCATAAGAAAAAAAAATCTACTTTAAGCATGGCCTTCGAATAACTGAAGCACACTTCTCACTACATGTTGTGTAGAAATAATGTGATTTTTTGTCACATGCTTCAGTCACTATGGCGGACGTTAACTTGACAACGTCCAATGGGTTCAGCAAATAAACACCCATCATACGGACCACTGAGTAATAAAGATAACAATTACATGAACTCGGTACAAAGGTTCGAGTGAAACATTTGGTTCAGGTCTACGGGGATTCAACATTTCCCAAGTCTCCTAAAGGAGCGTTTTCAACTTTTTGGATCCGACACCCTTTACGTAAGTTAAATCCCACCTCCCACAATACACCATCAGTACCCGTCAAAAGGTAAATTAAAACTGCTCATAATTTCTCTTTTTGTCTTGCTACCTTCTGCCATCTAGTGGAATTTATTTATCATTGCTCTGTATGCTACTGTAATGCTTAGTCATCAAACGCAGTGGTCCAAAATAAAACATTGGGTCAAAGCTGTTGGCCAAACATGGGATTTTGTGAAAAAAAATGACAGCAGATTTGCATGTCGTAATTCTCCTAAGATATGTATTTTTTTTCTTATTTCTGGAAACCAACCATCTAAAGTTTTGCATAAACGTGAATCTGGAACAAACCTCAGTGGTATTATTTAATTTTTTAACTTATTATGTCTTTATATATCTCTAGAGCTGAAGGTGGCAGAGTTAAAGATGCTGAGATTCTCTTTAGGAGAGACAAGGATGGACAGGATTAGGAATGAGGTGATGAGAGGGACAACACAGACAGAAGGGTCTGGAGAAAAAGCTAAAGAAGAAAGATTGAGATGCTTTGGACATGTTCAGAGGAGGGACAGTGGATACTTAAGGTAGAAGAATGATCCTAGAGATGGAGCTACCAGGTAGGAGACGAAGAGGAGATTGATGGATGCAGTGAGGGAGGACATGGAGGTGGTTGGAGTCAGAGTAGAAGATACAGAGGGAAGGAAGAGAAGAAGAGTAAAAATAATCAGAAATGAAAAAGAAGAATGAAATAAGTTTCTTTCCGAATGAAAATAATGTCAATTTGCCATTGAATTATATAATGTTCAGCTATATTATTGTTGTACGCCACCAATAAAATTGAAGTCAATTTACATCATAAATACTAAATTATCAATGTGTTACAATTGGCTTGATTCATGTTGTGAATCAAGACTACCACCAATGGTAGTATGCAGAATCTTACAATTGTATGTGAAAGAAATTTACCATTTAGAAATTTACACCAGCAGTGTTTCATCTCCCTCCAGAATTGACCTTGATAAATACTTTTTAGGTAAAGAAGTTAAAAAACAAAACCAAACACAGAGAGTTGTTAAACATTGACAGAAAAATACTTAGACAACTTTATTGTGTATCAAAATACTGTCTTACAAACACTTTTAAAGCCTTTTATTTAGGACAAGATCCATTTTTTTGTTCAAGAATATAGATTATGCACAAAGCAAGCAAGGAAGATGAACAGGGTCCAAAAGAGGGTGATGTTTTAACACGGAGCTAAAAGAACAACTGATTTTTATTATTATTATTTTTTTATTTCCATCAATTCATGCTGCCCGTTTTTTTTTTAACCAGGACAGACAAACCATATTATCACCAACATATCTGTCAACAACCTCATTAAACTTTTATCCCTTTTTATCCATTCCATTTTTATTGATATACATGGCCGAAAGGTAAAAGTAAACCACAGGCGACTCCAATAGAGTTCAGTATATTGCTATATGTGTGGAATTGTGCAAGACAAAAAGCAGTGAGAGGGGAAAAGTAAGCTACAAGGAACCGTGTCTTCTCTCTCTTGCCCTAATGAATAACCACTCCACCTGTTCAAGAACTTTGTGTCACTTTTTCTGTCTCAGTAGGAACAGCAGTGGCTAAAACTGGATCACACTAGCAGCAAGTTTAACAATCAGATTAACTAAAGAACATTGTGAGCAACATGCATCATCGTGGGTTGAGCCAATGCTGCAATGAAGATGATATGACCAGGACAGGCTTTTTTTTTTTTTTTTGTAATCCGACAGTTGAAACAGGAAGTGTCACATATGACCCCACAGGTCAGGATGCAAAGACAGTGGACTGTTTAGAAAAATGAATCCTTATTGTGTATACAAGAGTAGCTCCTCCAGTGTAAAATGCAACTTTTCATCTAATGCAGGGTCTAAAACTACTGCCGCTGCTAAGCTGAGCTGAGCTGAAGCTTTCCTAAACTAGATTAGACCAACCTGCTCAGGAAATGTAAAATAACCTAAGGCACAACCGACTGCCGTCTTACAGTAAATGTAAAAGGTGCTTCTTTTCTATTCCTCTCCATTGTCATACCGAAGGCAGGGATTTAGGACATTAATAAATGGAGTGATTGTTGTGAGGAGAGAGGAACTTTCAGTGTTTATTATTCATCTTTGGGAAAGATCCTGAAATGGGTAGTAGCAGATTGTAATCACACATGTGACAGTGTCATTGCTGTGGTTTCAAGACAGAACTATAGGTGAGTTTGCCGCTATACACTTAAAAAAAAAAAATCTGACGGGTTTATTGTAATACAAGATGCAAAAATAACCAGACATGTCAACTTGTAATATTGAAGGGGCTTGTGTGACTGTAAACATCAATTAGTTAGGTTAAAGATTTAAGAATTTCATTGTTTTCTTTATTATTTTTAAACAAAAACTGGTTTTAGGTTTGTTGAATCTGGGCTGGGATTTAGACAGTGATGTGGTATGGACTGCCTGGGATGTGTTCATCGCCCCATTTGATGACCAGGATGTACTCTCCCTTGTCTTTGAGCTGGTAGCTGACATTGTACTGGCGGTTGCCCAGGTGTTTGACTAGGATCTCCTCACAGGGAACCTTAGGACCATCGACACCGACCAGGAGCATGTTACGACCTGTGGATAAAACATGCATTCAGTACAAGTAGCTGAGCAAGTTACTTAAATGATATGGACAAAAAAGGGAATTATAAGTTGTTTTTGGGTAGGTTTATCACAGACATAGAATACTGTCTAAAGTCTAACGATTGTTCCATTACAGTCATGGACAAAATTCTTAAAACTAATCATTTTTACCCAGTGAAAATAAAGACTTTTTTCTATACCGTGTACCTTTCTTCTGTTCTAACATGTTATTGAAGGAATTTCCATTTCTCCCTCTGCTCGTACTCACCAGCTTTGCTGCAGTCAACACTGAAACTATTCTTCTGACCGACGTAGCCCTTGGTCAGACCCAGACCCTTGGCCACCACCTTGCTGGCATCTGATTGGGTGGGCGCCCCCTGCTGAGTGCAGCTGATGGCACGAGTCACAGGGTCAACCATAACAGAGGAGGTTTCGTGCATGCTGTGGCTCGACACAAGCTTGGAACCTGCAAGACAAAGAAGATTGTCTTGGTAATCACCCCGCAAAAAAAAAATCTAATTAAAGTGAAAAAAGAGAAGGTAAAAAATAAAAATCCAACTTGAGATTTACTCACCAGTGATCTTGGCTTTGAAGGGACTTCCAACGATGTGGTAAGGGCCACCGTATTTGATGGAGATGAGATAGTTGCCAGGAGCCATTGGGGTGTATGTGACCCTGTAGCCCTCAGGACACTCCACGCAGTCCATCTTCACCTTAGATGGCCCGTCGATGGTCACAGCTAAGGCCCCGGGACCAGCGTTGCTGGTGTTAACAACAAATTCACATGAAGTTCCTGTGTGGAGTCAGAAAGAGAAAAAGAAATTAATATCTTTTAATGGAGAGATTACCAACCCCCCAAACCAGGAACCTGATACAGGCATTGCCAAACTAAGGGCAGGGGGCTGGATGTGGCCTATTCTGTTTTGTCTTCCGGTCTGCCAAACTTGTCCAAATTATATAATTGGTTTTTATTGTAATGCAAATAACAAAGAGAAAGGTTTAAAGCATTTTAGCTTTTTGAATGACTTTCGCTTGTCATTTATCTTCAATCTCAAAAAACACAGGAAACTGCTGTACTGCATTTCATTCTGTACTCAATGTGTACTTCTTGGAAATGTATCTTATAAAAAATACTGTATCTCAAGACTCATAAAATGCCTTTGAAAACAGTCACTTCCTCAACTTGGACACAGCCTTATTCTCCTGTTAACTTGTTTCGATGGGGGACAAATCATCACCTGTGGAGCCTCCCTCCAGTCCTGGTCCATAAGCTGAGACCATGCCAGGATCTCCAGATTGACCTGTCTCTCCAACTCTGATCTTGAATGGACTTCCTGGAATGTGACTTCCATTGAACTTAACGTCAATAAGGTAAAGGCCGTTCTCTCTGGGGATGAACCGCACTGCGTATTTATCTGGACAAAGAGATATTAATGTTAATATGATATATCACAGAGGCGTCAACCTACACCCGTAGACAATAATTACGTTGTGATGTTTTTGTTACCCTGGTCAATCTCTGTGACACAGCATTCCTCCAGGGCTCCAGACGGGCTGTGCACCTTTGCGTCAATCACACCCTTGGCGCCATTAAGGCTGACAGCGAACGATGCCGGCTGGTTCACCTTCAAACCGGACTCCTGCTCGACAACACATACTCACACGATCAGCACTGTCCAATAACTCTGACTGTAAACACTTGTTTGTAAAGTGCCTTGAGATAACAGTTGTTATGATCTGGCTCTATAAACAAATAAAAGTTAAGGTTGAAAACTGTTTAAGGAGTCAGTGTGTAGGATTTAGTGACCTCTAGTGTTGACATTGAGAACAAAATTTGCACTCCTTTCTGCAAGGTGACGATATAAACCTATTGGCCTAATGAAAACTATTGCTAGGATCGCAATGTGTTTTTAGGCTAGGCTTTGGCTAATTCTTTTGTTTTTATTGTTTTTATTTAGGCTATTTGTTTTTTGCCAATTCCTATCTGACATAATTAGCTTGATTGCCAAAGGGACCTCCCAAGGTATATGATAAATATATACCGTATACTACATTGTTGTCTATCTAGCCATTGTAGTTTTTTAATTACTTTTACTAGCACATTAGGGCTAGTTAAACAATTTTGGTGTTTGCTGTTTCCTTGCTTTCAAGCTTGTAACCATTGTTTTCAAGCATAACTAGCTGTTTTTTTAACAACCAACCTTCTAACTCCCACACACTGTACCTTAAACAGCAAGACTATTATTGCAGTATTGCACTTTGATAACATAGTAATGCTGTTATACAGTATACTTTACCTGGGGGTCGCTAACAAGGCTAAAGAGGAGGGCTGTGCAGTGAAGAGGGAGAAGAAGCAGGTTTGTGCGCAGTTTGATAGAAAGCAGAAGAAAACACTGGAGGAAACAGTGACATCTTGAGGAAGAAAACAGCCAGACACGCAGAGATACATACAGTCTTAGTGTAGATAATAACGGTCCTGTCTGTGATGGGGTGAATGCATGCAGATCATAATCAGGTGTAAGCTCATGTTAATGGATGATTCCTTTTTGTTGAAACCATATTCTGTGAAATAACATTTGGAAGGCAACTATTAAAACGTTTTTTTTGTTGTTGGATTTCAAATTGATTAGTCAGTATTTTGCACAATGTGTTTTACTGATTTAACATTTAAAAGAAGGAAAGAGTAAGAGGAAAAACAGCCCCCATCAGACCTCTTTAACCTTTTAGCGCCCCCACTTGACTTTTTAAGGCAGGAGGCTGTTGACAGCCTTTAGAATGAGGCACGAGAAACACACACAATCCTCTAAATATCCCAGAAGCCCTTGCACTTTCCAACAATGCAGCAGCAGATTACCTAAAGCCTCATCTGTTATAATTTATTAATGAATATATGAATTAATACTGTGTTGAAATTACACTATCAAGATGGTCCAGTGTTGTACATTTGTTTTTAATACAACTGCACAAAACCTAAACTTTTTTTAATAGATTGTTGTTGTTGTAGTTGCTGCTGCTGCACTGTGGGCAGTGTCCTGTGGCCTGGCGTGTGCGCCCATGGATGTGTGTCTGTCTCAGAGCCTCACCTGAAGACTGGCAACAGTGAGGCGACGGGCGTCATCTGAGGGTGAGGCCACAGGAACGATGAAGGGGCTGTCAGGGATGTGCTCATCGTTGAAACGGATGGACACCTCATAGTCTCCTGTAGAGGGCAGGAGTTCAATGTCAGCAGGGGGACAAGAACACAAAAGGTCATGGTACAGCTGAATGATCACTTCACAGGTCCATTACCCAGAGGACACATCTATCATGTGCACAGGAACATTAGAATCACCAAGGTGGTAATTTTGACTATATGAAAAAGAATTTTGTCAAATAAGAAAATACAACCCTGTCCCTTCCTGACTTTCCTTCAAGGTGTCTGTTATAATTACATTTTTTAAATATTTTAAACAAAAGCCAAAGAAAAAATACAATTTCTACCTGTACCGTCCAACAGCAGACACAATGACTGCTCTAGATTACGCATAGCAGATGTTGATATTTGATCGCTAGTGACATAAATGACCTTTGTTTGTCCAAGCCTTGAGGCTCTGTCAAAACCTGCGCTCAGATCTATCACTTTAAGAGGAGGAGACATCTAAGTATCCTTAGATTAAATAGATGAAATGACTGAATTGAATTACCTGGATGACAGAGATTACAGAAACTTCTAGTGTAATTGTCTTCCATGAAAGTTGCAACTATTACACAATGGATGCCAACATATTGGCATCCATTGTGAGGCTGTTAGTTATCTAATTATTTCAAACCCAAGATCAAGAAGAGATTGACCTTTGACATTACCACCATCCTTAACTCATGCTCATTTCCCCATCACCATCTCTTTTCTCACCAGGCTCCTGAACAATGTAGGACACTCCACTGGAGCCGTCCTTACGGTCCTCAAAGGCAATTTCAGCCTTGCTTGGCCCCTCCACAGCAATACTGAGACCCCCGGCTCCGGCCTCCCGTGTCCAGATACTGAACTCAGCTGCACACATCAGAAGATAGAAAAAACTTAAACTATGAAGCCCAGCTACGGAAGTAGACAACGAAGAATACAATTAGCTTCAGCACTAACCTGGAACTCCAGCTTCTGCTCTCTCCAGGCCCGGTCCTCCAGCACGAACTTTGTGAGCGCCACCTTCTCCCAGAGGACCCACAGTGAACTGGAAGGGACTTCCAGGTACGTGCATGCCATTGTATTTCACACACACAGTGTGGACACCTGTCTCGGTGGGGACGAATCGAATGCAGTAGGTGTTGTTCTCTCCTTCCATGATGTCTGCCTTGTGAATCTGTCCAGAGGGGCTGGTGACCTGAGCAGTCATGTCAGCTATGCTGATCTCTGGAGGTAGAGCAGAGAGACAGGTCAGTCAGTAAAATCCAGCAAAACAGTCCAAAAACATTTAAATACAAACTGTTTTTCCCACCTGGAATTTTGAGGCTGAGGTCACACTGGCTTCCCACGTTAGCCACTGATGGCGCTCTCCTCTTCCTGGTGATGCTCTCTTTCATTCTGCCTTCTCCTGTTACTTTAACTGTGAAGGCACTTCCTGTGCACAAACACACACAGACTCTTTCAGCACAGTAGTTCAAAACACTAACTATTTATTTTTCTGTAGTTTGGTGAAAGGAGATATCATGTAAGATAAGCACCTGGCACATGCTGGTCAGAAAACTTGATGTTGATGATGTAATTGCCTGGCTCCGTAGGGCAGTAGGTGACCTTACAGGTGCCATCTTCCTGGTCCTCAGTGTTGATGTCCACTTTGCTGGGTCCCTCAATGGACAGACTTAAACCACCATAGCCTGAATGGGAAAATCACAGGTTGGTGTTTTAAATAAAAATTAGACGACATGCTAGTGTGACTTTTTTTAAATTTTCCTCTGATCTGTGTTAAAGATGCATTTTCAGTATGACTTTTGTCATTTACTTAAGTAAAAATCTTGATCAAATATAGGCTGTTTCTGATCCTTAGTATATCAAATATGAACTTTAGAAAAATATGACTCTCCACAGTCTGCAGATGAGGCAGCCAGTACCCTGCCTCAACTCCAGGGGTCGTATAGAGTCACTGAACCTCAGCTGTAGATATACCCAGTATCAAACATATTGATGTTAGCATCTAGGATCACATGATAAGATGACATCCTTATTATAATAAGTGTTTATCTTAGTTGCAACACAATTAGGACAAAGTGTGCACAAATTAAGTTAAATTAGATGCAAAAAAAAGCTCTGAAGGAGAATTTTTCCTTACTTTTGGATAAGTCTGCGCTGGTCCACCAGCTAGCTTCTTAACCACTACCAATAAATGTTGTGGTCACATTGAATCCAATTACCTGCATCACGGGTGTCAATAATGAACTCAGCTGGCTCGAATGTCCTGGCCTCGCTTAGACCCTGGCCACTCACACGTACACGACTGGCATCGCCGATCTCTGATTGGCTAATCATTACAGCGATAGGGCTGCTGGGAATGTGGCGTCCATTCTTCTTGATGTTCACCAGGTGCTCACCGATCTCCTTAGGAACAAAGGAGATACCTGCAGCAGACACGTGCAAAAAAGAATATGGATTTAGAATCAGGGACAAAAACTAGATTTTTTCCTGTCTGTTTTTTTCTAAAGTTGTCCTGATATCCACACTCACCAACGTGTCCGTTACGCAGCATCTTCAACAGACAGGGCTCCTCACGTCCTGAGGGTGTGGTCAAGGAGGCAGTCAGCTGACTCAGGTCAAACTCTCCGATGTCCAGTGGGATATCTGCTGCCGAGCCCACTTTCAGATGAGACATCCTCATGGAGTCGTCACCTGGAGACACAGCAGTGTCAATCAGAGAATGGGACAGATCTGTGGTCCAAGACAAACTAATTTCATTTTTATAATTGTTGGATTAGATAATATTGTTGGGTGGTCTGGTAAACCTTGATCTCTTAGCTGAAAAAGTTATAAACATTTCATAAATATGTTTAGTTTTGGATGATAAATGATGACGTTACCAGTAATCCTAGCAGCGAAGGGGCTGCCAGGGATGTGCTTGTCATTGTATTTGACCAGGATGCTGTAGTCTCCAGGCAAGACAGGCAAGTAGGAGACAGTGCATGTCCCGTCTTGGTTGTCCACGCAGCTGATGTCAGCCTTGGATGGACCCTCGATGGCCAGAGACAGACCACCTAAAGATGACACGAGAGTGGTGAAGACTCTGATCATCATAAATGATGGAATCAGCAACTGTTCCAGTAGAATCCACACCTTCTCCAGCATCTTTAGTATCAACGGTGAAGACGGCGGGTTTGTTGACGGTGCCGTGGATGAGACCGGGACCATAGGCGCTAACATTACCGCTGTTCATGTAGTCAACGTAGAACTGTAGGGGACTTCCTGTAGAGGACAGGAAATTAGGTTGAAATAGTAAATATTTAAGGTAAGGTAAAAAAAAAAACATATGTTCTATCTCCATGCATCAGGAAGCTGACACTGTACCAGGGATGTGAATTCCATCATATTTGATGTCCATCTCATGCAGACCGGCCTCAGTGGGAGCGTACTTCACCGTAACTGTGCCATCCTTGTTGTCAGCGATGTCAGGTTTGGCAACCTTGCCAGATGGCATTCGGACCTCACCTATAGTAGTAAGATATATTCATTCACATTATTGTTAGTCATTCGTTCAGATGAGACTCATTAATAGAAAAAATGAAAGTCTTTTCAAGAGACTTTTACCTGTGATCTCCCCTTTCTGAATGGTGAATGGAATGACCAGGTCAAACGGTCTCAGCCCTGCCACGTCCAAACCGTTGAGTCCCATTGGCCTGTCCGTAGCCTGTTTGATTGACAGAGGGTCAGAAGAACAGATGTCATGACGGCGATCAAATCAACAGCGAACGCTGCGTAATCACAGCGGACGTAACCAACACAGTACAGGACAGATTTGCAAGCTTCCAAACACCAACAAACGGAATGGGACTGAAAGGGTAATGAAAGTAAATGATGGGAGAACAACAATTGCGGTCGAGATGAGGATGATGACACTGACAAACACTGCAAGAGAGTGAAGAAAGATGAAGACAAAAACATTGGCAGGTTAGAGAAAAGATGGTGGAGGGGTGGATGCACGGGTGGCCATTTTGTAAAAATGTGGGGCAGGCCACATTGTCATTCTCAAAATGGCTCTTTTTGTCTCACAATGCTGAACACATGGGCTGCACAGGGATGATGTAAAAATTCTCAAGTACAAATTAAACGCTGTTAACTGTGGAGTTTCTTAGATATTTTTTTTATATTTCACACGTCTGTTGCATTTTGTCCATGTGTCTGAGGAATCCAGTTCCTGAGAAAAAGTAGTGACATAAAAGAACCTTCCATGGCACAGAGATGAAACACCTGCAATGAGCAGAGGCCTAGAAAGAGGTGGGGTTGTTGATGGAGGCAATGATGGGATGAGAGATGAAAATTTAGAATCTAAACAACATGGATGCGAGAGATGATGGCAGAGGTTGTAGGTACCCAGGGCTGTTGAGCGTAGTATTGGGGCATTTGGCTCTGCTGCATGAGCTGGTCTGATGGAGCTCCTTCCAGTGCCTGATGGGGATGGGAGGTTGTAGGTGAGAGGTGGAGAGGGTACAACATAAGAATGTGAAATGAAAATAAAAAACAGTCTTAATGATTAAAGGAAATGTCTTGAATCCATGTGGCTGCTGATGGTCTATTGCACACGTGTCAAACTCAGGCCCAGGGGCCTAGTCTGGCCTCTGGGGTCATTATATCTGGCCCGCAAGATACTTTCGATTGTCAACTAGAGTCGGCCCACTAGTAAATAGCCACCATATAGAGGCAGAATTATTTGAACATTCCTATTGTGGCCTGTGAAATGCTACAGATTTCTGGTTGTTCCAGACGATAAATTAAAGTTTATTTTCATGAAAAAAAAAATCAACATTACATTCTGTATATACAGAGGAGAAAAGATCAGCAATTGCTGTCAATTTTTCAATAAATACAAAGTTTGGCCCGTGTCTTCCAGTTTTTTTTTGGCCCACTGTAAATTTGAGTTTGACACCTCTGGGCTAATGAGAGTACGGTCTGTTCTGCTCAACAGCGTCTCTGCTTTGGGTAGACAAAATGTTTAAAAACCATAATGTGAAGTAGATCAATCTTTGTTTTCAAGCTCTTAACTAAAGATGTCCTGTATGTTGATCCCATGAGCACAAATCACTGCAGTAAATGATGTAGAATTCGTCTTTATGCAGATGATATGATGATTATATCTATCAAAGTAACACAACTGTCTTTTTAGCCTCACCTTTACCTCTATTATATTATTTCCCAGAACTTGCCTGTCCTGATTTGTACTGTTTTGCATTAAAGAAATATAGTATAACCAACTACACACACATAGAAGCTGTATGTGAGACCTTGGACGTTAGAGACATGTATTAAATAAATCCGTCTTTGGACATTTTGGATTTGCCTCATATAATATTTTATCTCATTCACACATCACTAATAACTTGTTACTCTAAACTACTGATGTCACTGCTTTCCTCTCCATGTAAACGACTCTTCTAGCTCAAGTTGTTCAGATGGACAATTTAAAACATACTCCACATATGTAAAACAAATCAACTGGAACAAACGGAACCTAGAAAACAGGTAACAAAGTATTATTTTTATATACAAAATGATGTTTTGAGTTATCATGCCTGCTTTAAACATCTGCCCTCTGGTGGCAGTCTTTGTTGGTTGCAAATACTTACTCTGAATTTGGAACAGATAAGGATGATGATTGTAGAGGTCACGTCATTATAAGTCGTTATTGATAATGATAATGATGTAATTTCCAAAACTATAGAAAAACCCCAAGAACCATCACCTCAATTTTTTGGACATAAAAAGTCCATGACCCTTCTTTTGATTGTTAGGCTAATGGTTTTAATGGCAGTTAGATATTACATGGATAGGTCACGACAGTGAGCAAATATTTTGATAAAATTTGAAACAGGTTAAGATTGAGCAGAACTGGAGCTGACTGATGAAGCATTTATGTGAACTATAATACATGAAGCGTACAATTCATTCATAAAGGCTAAAACGCTAAAATGTTGGTGCATTTTTTACATTTACCATTGGGGGAATAGGGGGGCAATTGCAGGGACAAGGCGGAGGTATCATGATAATGTAAATTAATAATATAATCTGGATTAAAATCTCCACCTGGCCCTTGAGTCTTAGTTTGCCCAGGTCTGGGTTATATGAAGGGTTGATGTGTTGGCCATTGTAAAATCTGTCACATCTATTTTTTTTTTTTTTTTTTTTACAACAAAAATTAAAAATAATAAACTAAAACTGTGAAACCAATGCAGGATCACAGGACTCACCGTGACTTGGAAGGGACTGTTAGGGATGTGCTCGCCTCCGAAGCGGACGCAGATGACATACTCGCCGGGCTGCGGCGCAGTGTAGAAGATGTCAAAAGTGCCGTCTTCGTTTTCAACAACGTCCACGTCAACCTCTGCCCCCTCGGGCGTACAGACGGTGCACGTCACTTTGCCTTTTCCGGCAGCCTTGGCGTCGACTGTGATGACCGTCTGCTCTCCGATCTGAATGGTCGGGCCAACGCCAGCGCCTGGGAGAGAGAAAAAAAAGTAAAACGTGATTGTATTTATCTATGTTGCACTGACGCAAAAAATACTTGCAGTCCCTCACACAAAACTCACAGCATGCACATTCCACAACCATGAGACCAGGTTAAGGTTGGATGGAGTCTAGTCATGTTATTATCTGTCTAAGGTTCATTAAATTGTTACCATCGACTGACAGAAATTCCACTTAGGATTGGGAACTAGATCGCACAAGTGCCATTCCACCATGCCATCCTACCTCCACTGTTAGTCCATTAGTCTGTCCAGTAAAAGTGTGAGAGGAACACAAATGTACAGTTATTAGAAGGGAGCCAAACTTAAAAAAATGAGAAGGAAGAAAATGGTTAAGGAAGGGGAAAAGGAAGGAGAAGAAGCAAACAGAGATGGGATATCCTGTTAAAGACTGGTGCTACTGTGCTTATAGGATGCTGTCAGAGAGTTGAGGAGGGAGAAGAAAGAGGATTTCCTGGACATGACAAAGTCATTCAGTAGGGCTTACCTAAACCATGACCGCCGATTGAGACTGACAATAGGAACGGTGAGAAGCAGGAGGAACGGGGGCAGAAAAAAACAAAAAACAAAAACAGTGACAAATAAAAGACAGTCAGGTGAGGGTGGGGGTGATGTGAAGCAATAACTGTGCTCTAAACACTTGAAATAAATAAAAGAACAGTGATAGTGGAGTGTGAAGCAGGAGGTGGGAGAGCTATATATGAGGAGTGTGTTTGTGTGTACATGTGTATTGTGTACAGCTAAGGAGCACAGCGTGACAAACACAACACACCTAGAGATAATCCATAAGACAGAAGCAGTGGGTAGAAAATCACTAAAATGCCACTCTTTTTCCACAACCTGGGATTTCTGCTTATTATACAAAAAAAAAACTCAGAGGACATTTTATCTTACAATGAGTTTGACTGTCAAATAAAATTTGTTGAATTATGCTGAGAACAAACCCACATTATGCTTTGGGTCTAAAGTTGAGGCTTGCATTGAATTATTGTCCTCCAAGGAGGACCCTTAAATATAAAATTGTCATCACGCTTTATTGAAAAAAAACAACAACCGTAAACTAGTAATTAACAGTACAATAGGAGTCACATTGCTGTAGCAGTGCTCAGCAGAGTGGCGTGGTGTGATTTTGTGGTGTGGAGCGGAGGGATGAAGGGAGGCGGAAAAGTGGCAAAGAGATTTTTTTTGGGGGCAAGAAGCAATAATTCTCACCAGCCCTACTCCACCACAATGAATCAAAGCCACTGTAGAAGAACTTAACTCTGACATGTTGACAACACTGTTATTCACTTTTTTTAAATCTTCCACACTTCCTCCTTTTTTTTCTTTTACCTATGTGTTGAATATTCCTCCTTTACTGATCATAAATCATGTTCTTAAATGTTAACATACCTGTTACTGTGCACTTGCTGGCGTCTCCAGTGGGCAGGGCTCTGATACGGTAAGGTGAATATGGGATCTCATCCCCTCCATACTTAATAAGGATGGTGTATCTGCCCGTCATATCGGGGACATAGGACACCAAGTAGGTGCCGTCGTGGTTGTCTCGGATGTTGGCCTTCTTCGGTTTGCCCTCAGGATCCTGCAGTAAGGAATGACACGAGTTTAAAAGAAGGATAACGAAGAACAGCTGTGGTCCAAACCAGGTTTGGAGAAAACCGTAGAGGAGGAAATGTGCAGAGGAGGGACAGTGGATACATTGGTTGAAGAATGATCCTAGAGATGGAGCTACCAGGTAGGAGACAAAGAGATTTGTGGATAAAGTGAGAGAGGACATGGAGGTAGTTGGAGTCAGAGTAGAAGATATAGAGTACAGGGGGAGATAGAGAATGATGATTCCATGTGGGAGCCCCTGAAAAAGGGACAAGCTGAAGGGAGAAGAAGAAAAGAAGATCATGTAAAGGAACTCACAGTGATCTGCACAGCCAGAAGACCCTCTCCTGCATCTTTGGCATCGATGGTGAATTCTACGGGCAGAGAAGCTGGCACCCCTGTGGTGTTGAGGCCTGGCCCGCTGGCGCGCACTTTGCTGGCATCATGGGTGGGCAGCACCTTCACCTTATATGGGCTGAAGTGGAACAAAAGCAGCTTTGTCAGTGGTCAGTTGAAGCATAAAGACGGTTGGCCAGAGCTTTCGGTTGTTTTAGTTGAATTTAGAATTTAGAATTTAGGATTTAATAGGATTTACACTATTTAATGTTCAAATCATTCAAAGTTCAGTTTCTCACAGCTGAACTCTTTGGGTGTCATGGCCTGGATAAATGAGAATCATCACAGATGTATTGTATGTGGTTGATCAATGAATGTGTGATTGTGTGTTTGTGTTACCTGCGTGGAATCTCCTCATCAGCGTACAATACATTGATGGAATAAGGCCCCTCTCTGGTGGGGACATAGTTGACGGTGTGAGTCTGGTCGCCATTATCCACCACTTCCACAGGCTCCACCACACCTTAACACACACAAAAACACACCACAAACACATAGTTAGATGCTGCATGATTATTATAACTACATTAATAATTTATGTGGTCAACTGTTCTATCCTACCTTTTGGTCCCTGCACACGGACCTGCAGTGGGGCCACTCCAGCTTTGGAAGCGTCCACTGTGAAGGCCTGAGAAATGTTGGCCCTGACATTGTTGCCCAGTCCTGGACCTTGGCATTTGACCTTGGTACTGTCCACTGTGTCACTGACCGGCACAGAGAAGGGGCTACCTGACTCAGACAGAGAACAAAGGAAGGGGGTCACTCAGGTTACTATGGCATTATTGAAGAAGAGTTAAAATTAGAACTTATTTTTTAAGGCAATTAAAATTCTACATATTTTGATACATATTTCAAATCCTGGCATTCACTCCAGGGTCAACAAATCCAGGGATGCATCTCCACTTTTTTAACGGGCTTGCTAAATATTTAGCTTTCTCAATTTAAACTGTGGACAAACTGTTATTATAATGACTGCAGCATAAAAACATTTTCAACTAACTACCGACGCTTCTCTGCACCTGTGATAGGCTGTCCTCCGTAGGTGACGTTGAGGTTGTAGGTGCCAGGCTCATACGGGACGTACTCAACACTGCAGCTGCCGTCTTTATTATCAGTGCAGGACATCTTGGCCTCTGATGGACCCTCCATGGCCAGACCGAGACCACCAGTACCGGCTCCTCTGCACAGACGTTGACATTTTTATAAGTATATAGTAAATGTTTCCGTTTTAAAAATGGGATCAATCTCCATCTGCTGTCACCCACCTTGTCTCCACTGTGAACTTGTTAGGCTTATTGGTGATTCCACCCTTCAGGCCAGGGCCGTGTACATGAACCCTCGCTGGATCACATCCCTCTGTGACCATAACACGGAAAGGACTCTTGGGCACCGGAGAGTTGTCGTAGCACACCTCCACACTGTGAAGGCCTAAGAAAACGTAAAAAAAAAGCAGGCAGTTGTTAGAAAATTAGAAATCTTTGGAATACAAAGTGGGGAAACAATGCTTTTAACACTTACCCTCTTCATAAGGAGTGTACTCCACAGTGTAGGTGCCATCTCCAAGATCTGCGATCATAGCGTCAGTGGGACTGCCCGATGGGTTAGTGATGAGAGTTTTGATGTGGTCACCTCCCTTTTGTGAGAGAGCACGAGCGTCCACTGTAAAGTCTGTAGTCGCCTCACGGAAAACACCTTTGGGGACAACGACAGGGATTAGAAATCCTGGGAACTTAAGCCTGGGCAACATCCAGGTAACGCTCTCTTCCTCTTGTTGTTTTAAATTATATGACAATTGCTTTACCTTTGCCCTCTACTCCTGGACCAAAGACACGAACTCCGCTGGTGTCCACTGCAGGTTCCACGTTGAGCCGGGCTGGGAAGTTGGGCACGTCCTTGCCACCGTAGCGGATTGTGAGTGTGTAGGAGCCAGGGTACAGAGGGATGTAGGTGATGGTGTAGGTCCCATCTCCATTGTCCTGGATATAGACCTCAGCCTCGGTGCCGCTGTCCGAGATGATCTCAATGGTCAGTTCTGCCGGACCAGCGTTAGTACAGTCCACGATGAACTCCCCTGTTTCCCCGACCTTGGCGCGCTCCAGACCTGGTCCAGAGCAGCGTACCTGGAAAAGACGATAAAGTTACTGATTAGAAAATAATTTGTGTATTAACCATGTTCTTTGACAGCTAATATAAGATGCACCTCAGTACCACATACCTTGGAGGGGTCAGTAGCAGGGTAGGCTGTGGGGGTGAAGGGTGATCCAGGGATGGGAGCACCATCGTAGGTCAGCTCCACCTGGTATGGTCCAGCCTCTCGAGGGATGAACTTCACCTGACTGGTTTCTGGACTGAGTCCTGGCTCAACCTGAAGTTGAGAACAACAAAATTTTATAATTTACCAAAACAACATTGTATAGAATACATGTGTTGGTCAATACAGAACCAGAATTATTTTATGTTATTTGAGACTTTCAGTTGTGTTTTTTGTAATTTAAGGAAACACCTAATCTTCAAATATCTTTCTTTATATTTTCCACAATAGCATCAAGAATCAGACAGTCCTAGAGTTCCTAGTTTTATACCTTGCTGGCCACAGGTTTCCCTGAAGGTCCGGTCACCACAGCAGCAACCTTCCCCTGACCTCCAGCACCCTTTGACTTGACTGTAAATTCCTGGTCTTTGCCGACGGTCATTTCTGACACAAAGAAAAAAGAATGTAAGAAAAAAGACTCCCCCCAAAAACAATTTAATTCAAAATATGGTCAGAATTTATGAGATTAACTGCAAAGAGGCTTACTGTCTGGGAGGCCTGAGACGTTGATCTTGCTGAGGTCCAGACTGGGGGCCACGCCCACATTGAATGGGCTCTTGGGAATATGGTCTCCCCCGTAGGTCACAGCAACTCCCAGAGGCCCCTAGTGGCAAAAACAAGGCAGTGACAAAGATTTAGACTTAGAACTTCCATTTGTTTTTTCTAGGTCAGAAATATGAGTTGTGCATTTATTCCGATTGCATCACTGAACTAACACACACCAGGAGGTAACATAGGCGTGTCTTCTGATAAATAAGTAAATCAATGATCAGTTTCCATACCTGCTGAACAGGTGTGTATTTGACAGTGTGAGTATTGTCGTGGTTGTTGATAATCTCAAAGTCTTTGACGGCCTCTCCTTTGGCTGGGCTGCTGAAGCTGCAGTCCAGGTTGGCCTTCCCTGCTCCTTTGGTGCTGACAGTGAAATGAGTGGGTTTGTTCAGTTCAACGCCTGAGAAAAAACAAAGAGAATTGATTTTCCATAAACATCTAAAAAAAATACTGTAGATCTTATTTTTTAGAAAGAAAAAATAGAGGACATTAAAAGTTTAGGAAGTGAAGCCAAACATCTGTTTTGTGCTTGGTGAACAATAACAGGGAAGGCTGTAAACTCAGCTCTCAGTGGAGGGGGAATAATTTGATACATTTAATACATTTTTTACTTGTAATTGTTGTTAAGTTACTCACCGATTGTTTCAGCACAATACTCAAAGCCCTGATTATGATATTTTGTCACATGTCACATCACAAGTTTTATTCACATACATTGCAAACACATGATAGTACTGCTGGTGATTAGTATTGTTAACTTCTTATTTTTCTTTATAACTTTATTTTCTTAATGGTCAAAATTAGAGTAGCCCCGGTGACGTCATGTTCTTACCACTGCGGCTGAGTCCAGGTCCTTCTGCTTTCACTTTACTGGCATCATGAGAAGGATCTACTTTCACCCTGATGGGTGTCATGGGAATGGCCTAAACAACAAAAGGAACAGGAAAGGAGTCAGATTCACAGAGAAGCTTTGATATGTGGCACCAGTAGAATTGAAAATTACACACAAAAATGTAAAAATCCAAAAAAAAAAAAATACAAAGCCAAAATATGTTAACATCATTTTGTCCAAAACTTCTGATAGGGTGGACACAAGCCAGATGTTACTGATGATTGGAGCAGCATGACGAATAAAGCAGAGTGTAATTCAGTAAAGGAGACTGCATCAGATTAAGACGCAGGAGACCAGACACAAACAGAAGTCCAGCCAACCCTAACACAGATTCAACTCTTCCATAACATTCGGCCTTCTTCACATGCACATCCTGTCCTCTCTTCCTCCGTTGAAATCAAACTCACATGGTCTGCAAACAGCACCATGATGGTGTAGCTGCCCGCTCCGGGTGGAGTGTACTTCACAGTGAACGTGTCGTTGTCATTCCTGATGATGTCGAAGTCGATGTCGGCCTCTGCCGGTCCAACCACGCCTGGGGCGCATTTGATTCCGATGCTGATGTCACCTGAGGACGAGGAGGAAAAGCACATCGGAACAGATCACAACACATTCAGGCACAATAACTCAATATGTCAAATATTGTTAACGTAACAAGGTTAGGGGAGGTTAACACTGGGTGTAAAATTTCACTTCCTACTGAAAGAGTAGTTGAGACATAAGAATGACTTTGAGAACAAGCCCCACCTTGACCAGCTTCTGCACAGTCCACAGTAAAATATGTGGGTTCGAAAGCCTTCAGGCCAGTCTTGGCAACACCAGGTCCTGACACCTTTACTTTGTTTGGATGGCAACCTGCTCCAATGTTCATCTGTGGAGAAAAAATAATCACACATTCTCAACTAAATTTCTAGTCTAAAAACACCAATTAAAGTAATTTTTTACACAGAAATGTCAGTAAATGTTTGGTTGTGTTGAGGTTCTGACCCTGAATGGGCTCTCAGGGATGTTGACTCCCCCCCAGGAGACCATGATAGTGTGTTTCACAGGTTTCTTCGGGGTGTAGCTGCAGGTGTAGGTTCCGTTGCCGTTATCTTTAACCTGTACATCAACAGGTGTACCATCACCGTCCTGTAGGGGCAGAAAAAATAACTATGTAAAGGATATGAAAAAGAATAAAAGACACACAGACACACTAAAACTCAAAGACATACCTGAGCCAAAATCTTCAGAGGAGCTTTTCCTCCCTGCTTGGCATCAACTGTAAACTCTGTGGGTTTTCCAACAGCCAGACCAGTGCTCTGAAGACCTGGACCATAAGCCTTGACCTGCAACACACACACGTTGAAAAAGTGCACACAAAAAAAAAACTATCAACCAACTACTGTCACATCTCAAAGACAACAATAGGGGGCAAATATTGTAGTCTGTCAATATATTTATTTATTTAATCAATACATTTGTCCTTGTTAATGATGGCCTGTCTAGTTAGACTACAGTATTTCTTTGGTAAAGCACAAATAAACTTATTGTATATATTTCCCAATTTTTGTGTTTAGATGGAAAGACAGTCCCAGAAAATCCCATGCGACAACATTTTTCGTTTGATCCAACAAGTCAAAATTGTCCAAGTTCTAGTTCTACTTTGTTCCAGTTCTGGAATGTCAATTTTACAGTGGAACCTAAATCCAGAAATGTTAAAATACTGTTGGGACCGAAACAACTGGCAAAATATTCTGATTCAAAGCCCTGGATCAAATGAAGAATGAACCCAGCTCAACATCACAAGTCAAATACAAAGCTGTACAAAAGGTCTCCATGATGGATCAAGGCAGTGACTCATGTTTTCTTTTTGTATTCATCTCTGATGATGACTACTTCTTCCAGTGCATATAGAATTAAAACACATACCTTGTCAGGGTAGAAGTCCTTTCCAGGAGGGTTGACAATCTCAGCCATGAACGGAGAGTGTTGGATGTCTTCGTTGTTGCACAGCACATGCACAGCGTACTCTCCGGGCTCAGTGGGCCAGTAGCGGACATCACAGGATCCATCTCCCTTGTCATCACATTCAATTTTGGCCTGAGACGGGCCTTCAACAGAGAAACCTGCAGAGAGCCAATGGACAGATTGCTCAACGATGAGGATGTAAATATTTATACTTCCAGCCTTCAGACTGTGATATTTTCTTATTTCTGTATTTACCCAGTGTACCAACGTTGTCTCCAACAGCTTCCACCACAAAGTCAGCTGATTTACCAACAACACCAGCCTCCAGTCCTGGACCCCAGGCTCTCACCTTCTGTTGGCCAGCCTCAGGGCTGATCTTCACCTCAATGGGACTAGAACAAAAATAAAAACATTTAGACTGTATTTTCAGTTGTATTTCCCTATGAATGACAACAGTGTGTTCAGTACCTGCGGGGGATGTGCTGCCCTCCCCAGGTGATGGTGATGCTGTAGGTTCCAGGTGTGGTGGGGAAATAATCAAACCCATAGACGCCGTCTCCAAGGTCCTTCCTCTTACACGGCTCCTCCAGACCCTCTGTTAGCACAAAAAAGACAATTACTACCACTAGGAGACACAGTTACAAATTCTATAATAGATTGTTTGGTTCATAAAATAACAATTATGCTGAAATATACTCTATACCACCAACCTGGTGCACCAGAGGACTTAGGGGCACAAGACTTAAGGTCTACCTAAAGTGCCCGCAGGGTGTGTTTCCAAAACTATAACTTCAATGTTATTCTAATAAGTGAAATTGTCACTATTTTATGTGGCAGAACCTTTTATCATTACACTGCTCAGTCTAAGTCAGTTTAAAACAAGTTAAGAAAAATGGTGAAACCTGCTTTATATGTAGTGAAACTACTGAAGGGCCGGTTGTAAATAGAAGACTTTACAGAACCTATTAATACAAGTTACTGCAGTTAATAATTACCTAATTATAGTTACAAAATAATTATTGTTCATTCCTGTGTAATAAAACAATTTCTGATCTATTAGGTTAAGAAACTCTGCTCTATAGGCAATTTAAAAAGCCTCGTCGAGCTCCTGCTGGCCATACCATATTATTTTGTTTGACACGTATGCTTAGCTAATAGAGAGCTAGCACTCTTGGCTAATTTTTTACAGCAGCCTAAAATTTTGCTACCTTCTTCGCATCACTGTGAATTTGGCCTCCTTTAGGAGGTAAAGGGAGTGGTTCTCGAGGAGTAGAACTACTAGTGTTCCCTCTGACATCAACCAGAAACTGGTGAAGTTCCTCAGTTGAGGAATGAAACGTCTTTCAACGCCAAAAAGAAGTTCAGGTGCTTACAACTAAACCCTTTTTGGATATCATGAATGAGAATCTTCACAGAGATATAATTGACACATATTAATTGTAATGGGGTTAAACATTGCATTATCACGTTTATTTACTTTAACTTTAGCTGATTTCTTTGCTAACAGCTGCACTTTTGCTAAACTTCATGCTTCTGCTGTGCTACATGCTGCCTTTTACCTTAGCTAGCTGAGTCACTAACTTTTCTACTATATTGTGCCTATTCAGCAGTGATGAAGAATGAATGGCAGTGGTGTTACTCACTGGGGCCCTTGATGGTAACCTTGAGTTCTCCAGTGCCGGCTCCTTTAGTGTAAACCTTAAAGTCTGCCGTCTCCTTCACCCGCAGGCCCTTTGGCTGCAGACCACGGCCCTTAGCTCTGCACAGGCTGGGGTTACAAGCTGCAGAGTTAAAAAAAAAAAAAATCAAGGTTCAGCTCCAACACCATCACCACAAGAGAGTTTACTAGTGGTTTCTGTGGGGGGAAGAGGAATGAAGTGGAGGATGAATGCAATAAAACCAAAACATTTTCCATACTAATGGCACATCCATCACAACGCCAGGCTAATGGAAACCTCCCAGCTATTCTTCAACACCAACCACCTAGTTAACCCCCCCCAACGTGCCCCTTAACTGCCTACAAACTCAAGAGCCAACAGAAGGAAGTCTGCCCACACAGGAAGTAGAGTTTCCTTATCTCCAAATTAAAAGAGTATAATATAGGAGTTGGTGTCACACTGACACAGGCCACAGGAAGCAAAGAAAAAACCCACAGGAAGTCAGGACATCTAAAGTCCTGCAAGATATGACAGGGTTTGGAGAACCTAGTAATTAAAATAAATGTAGTAATAATTGGTTAGAAGAATTTTCGTGTGTCAACTACGGTAAATAAAATGCTGATCACACCAAAAAAATAAAGCCCACAGAAACAATGTTTCTAGGAAGCAACAAGCAGACCTCGCAACACAAACACCATTGTTTATGCTTGGTGTTATGATGTCAACGTATGAGCGTGAGCAAAACGGAAGAAGTGATGTATCCTGCTCCAGGGTGACAATACAAACAGTGTAAGGTTGGTCTCTTTCCTAAAGAACGTGGGTTTGTGTTAGTGAATGAGTGAGTAGATCATTCCCTGAACACACTGAAATCTCCTAATAAGGAGACGGCAGCAGCAGCAGGGATGACTGAGTCATAGGCTGGGGGGGAATTAGTCGCCAGTGAAGACATGCATCACACAAACACACACGTATGGAGTGTGTACCCAAGAGAGAAATCCCAGGAAACAGGAAATGACAGCAGAAGGAAGAGGAGAAGATACCACCGGGCTCCTATCAAAGAGAGGACAGGAGCGGAGCAGAGAGGAGACAGCGTCCAGAAGAACAGCAGAAAAAGACAGAATGCTTCACAAGAAATGTCTGCAGGAAAAGAAAAAAAAAATACAGCATGAGAAAAGACATTTTCTAAGACTATCTTTCAGCTGAAGTCACCTTTAGCTTCCTGTCATAAGCTCACCCGTTAATCAACTCCTTTTAAAAATATCATCAGCAGACCAGCTCTGCTTTCCTGAGAACTTTGCCTACTGAAAAGTGTTTTTTCTGCCGGATTTAGCACTCAGTGTTTACATAGTGACTGCATCACTGATTTTCTCAAAGGACTTTGGACCAACAGAAGCCCTGTCACTAAGACTGGGTGACTGAATTAGTTTAAAAGGGCTTTAAGACATTCAATTATACCATTCTTGTGGTATCTTAATACATAAAGGAGTGGGGTTTTTTAAAATAAAAAAAAAAAACACACATTCAATATAATTATTTACTTTTTTATAAATAATTGAAAGCAACCTACAAAGCAATCAGCGTTTACTATATGGATGTATTACATTTGTAGTAGTAGTCGTAGTAGCTCAGGGCAGTACCGGGTACGCTTATTAAACAGCTGACATGTATCATAATCCTCTGAAGGAACAATATTTTTTTGGTTCTAACTTGGTTCTGGAACCTCAATTACATAGTCTGATCCAATATCAAAAGCGTTAAAATATTCTGTGCTATTTAATTATATATAGCCCCGATCATACTCTTTCATACACTGTATCTATATATATTCTCTTTCATATATCAATAGCAGTTTTTGGGTGTATAACCCAGCAGTCGTTCTAGCAGTTTTAAAACTGCTAGATTGTTCTGTGATTTTTCTAGTGTTCAGTTTTTGCACAGAGTTAACTTAACACATGTTGTGTCTCCATTTCATTTATTGTGGGTACTTTTGGAACATAACCCCTGCAATTATTAAAGGACCACTGCAATATATCCTTCACCTGACGGGATACTGGTAATTTTCTTTTTCATTTCATTGCATCCATCACCCCTACCTTCTCCAACACCGACGGTGAAGGGACTCTTGCTGATCTGTCCTCCGGCGAATGTGACAAAGATGGTGTGTTGGCCCTCCTGTGTGGGTTTGTAGGTGCAGCGGTAGCTACTGTTGCCCTTGTCCTCAATGGTGCAAGGCACTGTGGTCTTCTTCCCCGCTGGGTCCATGATCACCACCTCAACCTCTCCAACACCAGCACCTGAGGAGACAACAATGTAGCAGCTCTGGGAAAACAACAACAGCAGGAAAAAGAACCAAAAACATCTGAATCCTTTATTGTGACTAACCTGCTGTGTAGACGTCAAAGTAGGTGGTCTTGTTAGCAATGTTCCCTGAAGGCTCGATGCCAGGACCCTGGGCTGTGGCTTTGCTGGAGTCTCCTTGAGCCATGCCAATGTCCACCTCGAAGGGGCTCTTAGAGATGTGCTGCCCGGCGAACAGCACCGTCACCTAGAGGGCAGACGGGGAAGATTCCAGTTCAAAGTCACAGACACTGCAACCTATACTTTTGTTCTAGAGCAGGCATGGGCAACTTTTTTGTCATAAATTTTAATACTAAATACTAAAATGGTGAGTTATCTACTGAAGAAATTCATGTATTACAGGGAAAAGAAGAAAAATAATAATAAAAATCTAGAGTATAAGTTGGAAAGTAGGTCCAGCCCCCGGGCCGTAGTTTACCCAAGTTGCTCTTGAGAAATTTGCACCAAATAAAAACATTACTATCCTGGCATATATGTATATCACATATATTCTCATATAACTATACTCACCTTGTGCATGCCCGTGACTTTAGGGACATAGATGACTGTGTAGGTGCGGTTCTTATCATTGTTTGCTGTGACTTTAGCCTAGAAGAAAATGAAATTATAATCAGTGACATGAAACAAAACGAAGACAATAATAAACCAGCACACGATTCACCTCCTCTCTGTGTCCTGCAGGGTCCTCTACGTAAACCAAGACCTCGCCCATTCCTGCACTGATGGTCTCAACGGTGAAATTAGCCTTTTTCATCACAACGTTTCCTACAGGCTCGATTCCTGTAGAGAAGAGGAGAAGCAGGTGAGCAGGAAAAGGGTTGATGAATCATAAACCTGGATTTATGGTGAGAAAAAAAATGAATAAATTGTGTTTTTGGGGGGTGGTCTATATTCTTAGGACATCTTGACCTTAGTTTATTTACACATTTACCATCATAGTAATTAGAAGTGGTTTGTAGATGTGTATGTAAATACCTGGACCATAAGCACGGGCCTTCTTGGGGTTGAGTTTGGGCCTGAGTGGTGCTCCAGGCTTCAGTTTGGCTTTGGGGAACTGGGACAGATATGTCATGACTGAATGTTCGTCCACGTTGGGGTCCACGATCTCCTCAGGGGTTATCACCTGTTAGTCAGACAGAAAAACAGAACAATCAGTTGGATTTGTCACAGAACTTTTGTTTGTCATAGAAGTCACCACAACACAATGCCACACTATGAGGAAGTCACCTGTTGTCATGGCAACACACAACCACATAAATCAAGCGATGTGCGTCGTGATTTAGCCACCGGTTTGTAAAAAGCACCTGTGGCAAACTCCAACACAAACCGGCTGGCATGCACGCACGGTCTGTGTCATTTTAAGACCACAGACAGAGCAGCGACAGACAGTTTCTCAGTAGAGAGCTGAAGGGGGGAAACTGCAGCGACCACAGAGACAACTGTCGGCGCGCAATGTTGTTCCAGTGAGCGGCACAGTACCAACCATGTCTGAACAACAGTGCCAAACAATCACCACGGCAACACGCCTCGTGTCTCCACGTCAAATATCAGCTATCATAATTCAGGGATGATGCGTAAAAGTTTAACTCTGTAGTTGAGGCTGAAGAGTAACTTTATGGGGGGTAGTTTTTTTTTCTTTTTGTCTTTTTGTTTGAGAATGTTAACACAACCAAATATCTATGTATAACATATCTAAAAAAATATGTTTCAATGATCATTGAGGAGGACCAAATATTTTACTTTTCATCTTTTTTTATAACCTAAAAGTGTTATATCAAGGAATTATGACAATCTAACAACTCTCACTCCAAAATATCGAGGGAAATTTGTAATAAATACTTAAGGGTCAACAATTTTGTTGCGGAAATTCACTTTCAGTTGAATCATTTTAAAAGACAATCTTTTTATTTGTCCTTGTGTCTCCTTCCAACGACAAACAGTGCGACTAGTTGAAAAACGAGGAGTGAGCATCTTAGAACACATTGTTTAAACATACGCGTGTTTTGGCTTGGAAATGCAGCCATAAACATCAAACCAATCCAAACAGAACAACTTACTGGTTCAGTAAGTTTGTCTTTTACTATATAAAGCATCATTCCTTTTTCCATTCCATCCCTGACTCTTGTCCCACGCTTGTAGGATGACAGTTATTTACAAAAATACAGCGCTTGACCCAAGGACTCAACAACTGTTGTGAAAAATAATGACACTTGTTTGCTTTTAGCTCACATCTAAAAGGTCAACAGCTGTGTAGCCAAACACAGGAATTTTTAAGAAAATATTTTATCTCCAGCGAGGTCACAGCGATCTTGTTTATTAACCTTAAATTTAAAAGCTGCCTTGGCTAATAGTTAACTTTGGTAAATATCCTCCAGACGACCTTGAGATATGAGAATGATATTGACGCAGCAGTGTGTGACGAGACGTTGGTTACAGTAGCTGAAATAACACACAGTGCCCATAAGTGTTAGCTTTGTTCTGCACAGGTATTTCCACCTCCCAAGGTCCCGTATCATTTTACCTGTGGGATTCCCAGCCAGTCATCAGCCTGCTGCATAGCCTCACGGGCATTGTCCACTGGCTTGGTCTGATCCCACTGGTCCCAGTCAGGACAAAGACCTGCAGGAAAAAAGGGTAACAGACTCAGACTAGATTCAATCCCAGTACTCGAGATGGAAACTAAAATTCATTGTCAAATTTTAAGGTGAAACTGTCATGTAATAATGACCTAAAATCAGGATTATTTGCCCATACTGTACGAACGCTTCATTTCCAATTCCTATATCACCTAACACCAATATAGGCCTGGCAAAACTTATTTGAAATTAATTTAATGAGCTGTAATGCTGCCATCTAGTGAATTATACTTTGATATACAGCCGTATATCCCCAAAACTAGTTGGGTTGTGTTATAGAATTTCAGAGGAAATGACAATTGTTACAGATCTTACATTCTGTGCTAGAATCGGGAAATCTTCTGCTATTTAGCGGATTACTGATGCAGTGGCAGTGACAATAGCGCTAGCTAGCTCCTGCTGTTAGGTTCAAGAACATTTAAGACGCGAGGAAAATAGGTTGCTGTACAGCTGATGACAGAACGTTTGCCATCCAGGTCCAGCGCTGACTTCAAAAACATCTCTTGAATATTGTAGCTGCTTCCTGCTGCTGTGTCTGGGTGAGAAGTTTTTCTTTTACTGTCAGCGTTTCTGTTGTAACGACATCTCTAACAGCAGGCAACGACTCAGTCTGGAACCTTATCTGTGGCTCCAGGCTCACACTGATCCACAGGTATGCCAAACATCCAGAGTATGTAAACAGAAACCTCCTTTAAGATTCACTTTCACTCACCTCCAGAGCTCATCTCCTTTGTCTGCTGTTCACCTACTTTATCTCTTTTCTGTGTTAACATAACAGGCCTGTAACAGTGCACGTCACACTCTCTTGCTCTGGCTCTCTCCTCATCTCCTTACATTTTCTAACTAACCTCAATTCATTTTATCCAACTCTTCATAGTTTGCTTATCTTAGACAAGTAGCTGTCAATCACAGTGAGGGTTTGTAGCATTTAATGCCAGACAGACCTGGAGCACAGCTGTCAACCAGGGCGCCCAGGGCCCGGCCGGTCTGCCAGTCTTTGTTGAAGTTGGTGATGGGGAGCTCCGGCAGTTTGTTCTGGATCCATCCCAGCAGCCTCTGCTTGGGTGTCTTCTGCCTGCCGTCATCTGCCTCCTCCTCCTCGTCCCACATGGGCATGGAGATGGAGTAGTGCAGGATCAAGGTCCAGATGAGACCCAGGATCAGCTTCAGGTTCCCATCCACAATGGCCTTAGAGTCTGGAAGATACAGAAAAATAGGGGATTTTTTAAAAGGTTGAAAACCTAAAAGCCAATTGTAATAAATGATAGAGAATGGACAATCAGAAGAGTCCATTCATTTATTGTTTTCTTTAGCACTAAGGTCAAAATATACAGAATGTTCAAATACGTCAAATAGAACATATTTATATATTTTTTCCTGAGTGTTGCTAATATCTTATCTATAGCCTTGCAGAGGCAGGGACTGCACACCCGGAGGTTGAGTAGTTTATTTTGGCTTGCAGCAAAAAAGAAAAGGACTTTTTGACAGAAATTTTAATCATGTCTAACTGGACGAAAAAGTTCCAGTGAGTGTGTGCAACATGTGTGGAGATGAGACGGTCCAAAATGATGACGGCTATATAACTGCATCTAAGTGGTGAATGTTTCTGGTGTAGAGCACATACTGCTGCCCAGACTGTTACATAGAATTTAACTTCAGAGTGGCCATAAAACAGTCAGCCAAGGCAATGAAAATGTCAGGACTCGCTCTTACTCTGCCTCAAAAGTGACTCTGAGTAGTAGATTTGGACAGAGTGTGATATTGTTGCTCTATTAAAGAGAAAAAAAACAAACAATGATTTGACTAAATTAGACTGCTTGATGAATATAATGTAACAGAATTATTTAAATAGCAAGTGCAGCCACAAGAATATATATAACCATGTGCTTCCAACCATTGTCTAAAACTTTGTAAACTTTATTGCGAGTATAACAGTGTTCCCCAGCCTTTTTTGTTCCATGAACCAGTTAAATACCCCTTAATAAAATTTTCTGTATTCTGAAATATTTTCCTACCTATAAAATCTTCCTACCCAAATTAACTGTGCATAGGCACAACAAGGATTTCTCAAGTGAAAACAGCCTATAATTTTCTCCTACCAGACTGGTATAAAAAGTTAGAATCTTGTATCAATGACTATGCGTCATTTTGAGTTTATTGTTGTTGTCTTCACTGAGAAAATATTTCCTAATCAAATATAGTTACATTATTGATGATGGAATCCTAGCCGGTCCTTGGTCAGTATGGATCAAGTGTAAGTAATAGACAGATGGGGCCAAAAGGAAACATTATTTCTCTGCGGCCTGACACCAATTCACCCAACCACTAGGCGGTCTGGCCCAGTGGGGTCCACTGCACTACAATGTATTTTTGATTTAGTTTTTGGAGTAAATTCATTTGTGTATCTCTGTTTTCTAAGGTCCATTATTCCAAACCCTCTAAAAAAACAGTTTCTCAGTAAACTCAGTAAGAGCAAACTTCTTCTACCACCCCAAAAACTATGGAACAAAATAAAACTGATTTTTCCAACTTGCACATCAGAGCAAATATAGTCCGAGATGGTATGAAGGCTGTATTATTGTCAGCACGGACTTTCGCATTTTGGGTTTGGTGGGTTGCACTCCAACTTTAGCTCTATTGTCAGCACAAGTCTTCACATCTATGATGAAATACTGTATAAACAGCTTCACTGCTAAATAAAATGGATCCATTTAGAGAATGTTATTTCACTACAGAAACCCTCCTTTGCACAATGTGTGGTAGGAAATAATGTTGGCTACAATACCTCCAAAGTAACAAGTAAGTTTTATCCAAAACTGCTGATTCTGACAGAGGGATTTGTCTCCAGTCAGACAAAACCACAGCAGAGGAAAGAAGGATGCAAACAGAGACTGGCCTGGACATGAAGAACACACACACTTGTATGTATTTATAACACTAACGCCAGCATGCACACACACGTTACACAAGTAGCAGTTGATCATAGGGGTTGATATCTGAACTCCAGGCTTGAGGCAAGGGTGGAGCGGCGACGTTCCCGGGGGATGTTGATAAGAACATACTTATGGAAACTGTGATGCAAGGAGACGGAGCAAGTACAGACGGGGACTGAAATGTTGCACGCTGAGCCTGATTTGTCGACTGAAATGTCCGAGGGTCTCTTTAACAGAGACAACTTGTGAAATTAACAGACGGCAGCCGTGTCCTTTCGGCGGTCTCTCAGACTTTTCAACACCCTGATAAGAGCTGCAGACACACAGGCCATTTCTAACTTCACTGCTACTCTGTACATTATCGTCAACTTTGTTTTATTTTGTCAATGTCTCATCAACACTGAAGTATTTTCTCTTGGAGTGATGAGGCTGTGATAGGGAGCTCAGCAGCGACTGAGAAGATTAAGAAGAAGAATATTTGACACTTGCAGAAAAAGGCCCTCAATGGTTTTTGGGCAGCCAGAGTCTTAGAAGGGGCCCAATATGTGGTTCAAAACAAGTAGTTACTGCCTCTTAAATGCACAACACTGGCTTTAGTGCATACAAAATAAAAGATAAATGCAGGACATACAAGGATTTATCTACAGATGTACTTTTTTTCTTTTCCTGCTGTATGTCTGAGTAAGGAATTCCTCGCTATGCTTCTATAGCTAGTATGATGGGATAATTCTTACAGAGGGTATTGCCTTTTACATGCAGGACATTTGAGATGTTTTAGCACATCTTGTTCTTTTCTTAAATTAAAGATGAATGACAGGAGAGTTCAAGTTATATTATGGTCTTCTGATCTTCCTCCAACGTCTCCAAAGTACACGATTTTAAGGTTCATGTTCAACAAAAACAGTTACGTTAGGTTTACGGCAAACAGTTTATCACAAAAAAATCCTGTCCAATATCTCATATATCCCCATAACTACATTTTTCAATCTGTCAGGTTAACCTCAGCTGACGGCTTGTTTGACATGTGTTCCAACAGAGACAGTATGTTCACCAGTTAGAACAGGCATGGGCAATCTTTTTGACTGGCGGGACACAATTGGTCCCGGGCCATGACATATGACACATACATTTCTCCTCTTGGAAAAATACACTCTACTCAGTAATAAAACAGCACAAGGTCAGACGTGTGGTCAGTTTGGATGACCCAACTCTATGGGAACTCTGGGGCAGCTGCGTCATCGTAGCGACAGAACGGCAACCGAGTCTGGACTGGAATGACGGCAGGAAAAGGGTAAAATGGTGAGAAAAGTCAATAGGAAGGTGAGAGAGAATGAGGAAAAGGAGAGGTGGAAAAACGCCCAGTGCAGAAGAGATAAATATGGTCTGAATACGGTGATAAATTTGACGGACAGCTATAAAAAATCCACAGCTGTATCGAGGAAGGTTTGAACATGTGTATCATGGGCTGCCACCTGCAGAAGGAATGTGATCAAGAACAGCAGGGGAGTCTCACCAGATCCTTTAAAAGCTGCTACGAGTATTTACTGTAATTCAACACGAGTGTTTGCACCAGACATCGAAAACTGGACCCAGCTGAAGTCACCATTACAGAAAACAGTCTTCTTCAAGTCAGAATTATAAACGTTTTTTTTCCTTTATAAAGGCGACCAACCATGGCCAGCCATAGTCAACCGACTTGTCCAAATAATTTTTTTGACCTTTAGATCCCGTGCTAGTATTTGGTATGTTGTTCTGCTGTTGACAAACAAGTAAAAAGTTCTTTCTTGGCAACTCCAAAAGCAACACACTGACAAGTTTTCACAGTGACGTCCTGTTCTTTCAATCCTGTGTGAAGTACAACCACAGTCATCTGTGACGTAGCCAATACCACTGGAGGAGTAGACCAACTACATCTACCCTCCGAAGCATCAATCTCTCCTCTGGAGGGTGATGTTAGGACACAGCATGAGTGGATCATCTGGTCTGATAATGTGTTGTTACCGTTTGACTTATGCATCTTACACACCAAGCCACTAAACATGCACGGAATCTGCCAGCATTCCCAGCAACACCGCAGCACACTGGCCCGACGGAGAACCCATATACGGACACAGTCTGCCTCAGACACACACTGCTGACTCACACACCCCACTGTGTTAGAGACTGCTTGTGCAAGACCCCAGAAGCTACCATATGGAGACTGTGTGCGCCTGCTGTTGCCCTTTTTCTCCCGAAAAATAAAACCTCCCATGACTCATCTCTTCGGCTCGCTGCTGAAGTCTCTGCAGCATTCCTCCATCCCCCAACCCAGTGACTCTGCTATGACATCATCAAAATCCCTGACCCCCAGCTTGACCAAGGGGGAGAGGACAAGAAGATATGGGCAATAAAAAAAAAATGCCAGGAAGTGGTTCTGTAGAATGTTACGGCAGTGCTGCCACATCTGGACAGGGTTAGATTATTGCTCTGGTCAGACAAAAGATAGAAGCTTGAAAGTGACCCAGATGCTCTTAAGGTTCTTTTGGAATGTTTTACACATCAACCCACACTATTCCAAGATCCTAACCAGCCATTTCCTTGAATAAACATTGGTTTAGAATTTGGTCACCCTGTGAAATTTAAAAACTGGAGAGAAGTCGAAAGGAAGAGCCAACAACCAAAACATTGGGGCAGTCTGTGGCTGAGCGGTTTAAGGTTAAGGCTTGTCAGAGGACAAATGCTGTTCTGTCGCAAATATATATATATATATATAAATATACAGTCATGGAAAAAATGATTAGACCACTCTTTCTTTAATTTCTTGTCCATTTAAAAGTCTGCTTCCACTTAATCTACATAAATCTGGACAAACGTAAAAACAACAAAAAAGGCTCATGATTAAGTTTAATTTCAGAGCTGATTTCTGGCCATTTTGCATGGTTTTATTGACAGTGACAAAAATCACTTCCGTTCCTACATCACTAAGAATAACATTGTACTGACAAATACAGTGCTTTTAGTCATTGCATGGTTTTGTGTTCATTGTTTCTCCAGGTGATAAACCTTTAGTGGAACAAGGCATTAAGATGAACAAGGAATTGAAGAAAACAGCAGAGTGGACTAATCATTTTTTCCATGACTGTATATTTGATAAAAAATACACAACTCTTATTTTGTTGAAAAATGGAGTGGCTCATCTAGATTTCATCAACCATCTTTAGGTGAGGTCATAAGTACTTATAGGGCGTGATAGAGGAGAACTGGACTAACTAATCTCAACCAGACCTCTTTAAGCCTACCAGTTCAAAGCAATAAAAGGTTAGATCTTTCTTTTTTTTATCTGACTTTTTGTTCTGTACATTTGTTAACTTATAGGATGATCTATAGTAAAGGTGAAAACAATACAATTTAAAGAGATTTGCTCCAACATGGCTGGGTTTGGTCTCATTCCTTCCTTGCACCACAAAAACACAAGTAGTATCTCAGGGGGTAATTAAAAGGCTGCTTTAAGAAGTATTTACGAGATGGAATAACTCCTGTGTGGATTGACAGGTTGGATGCAGGGAGTGCCCCTGGCCACTGAGGGTATGTTTGTGGGTAGTATTTATCTAATCAATGTATTATAGAGCACATTACAGGCATAAACAAAGCAAATCCCCAGAGACAATAGTCTCCCTCCCTTACAGACCCTTGCTTCAGCTGAGGAACAACCTATCAGAGGGGGAAAAATGGGGAGAAACTTGAGGGTGAAGGACAGAGGAGTGGATCCTCACCCAGTAGGGACAAGTACTGACAGAAATGACAGGTTTTAATAAAAAGACCCAACGAGGCTAGGCACTCGAGAAGCAAAGTGTGGACGGTTTGGTCAGGGAAACCAAAACTAGGACATCCTGCCAACAGCATCTACAAAGGAGACCAGCCCAAGGACCAACCCAATCAGGACACAAGCAAGAAACCATCAGTATGGCCAATATTGCCCAATAAGGCGGCCCCTGCGGTAATACCTAGCAGCCCTAGTCACACCCAACTTTTACATTTTTGTTTCCAGGTCTTGCAGCATCATTCACCCACCTGAAGTGAACCACCGTGAGCTGACACTTTTATTGTTGACGTCTTGACATTGATTTGCTCTGCGTTTTAATTTCCATCGTGGTCCAACCTGGTGATTTACCCATACATATTGCAACATCTTGATGGAGAAGAAGTTAAATCATTCAAATTGAATTCTCCCCAGTTGCACAACAGGGGAAGGTTGTTGAGAAACACTTTTATGGGGGCAATTTATACTGGCAAAATCATATCGTTCAACATTACTGACTACCAGTGCCTCTGGGCACATCAGTCATGATCCTGGCATCCTGGAATAAAACCCATTTGTACTTTGTTGGATGTATATCGGGGCTAAACGTTGTGCAAACATATGTGCAGAGAACCCTACACCCTGGCATATGCTGGACAGAGAGTGGTCTTGGTCTTGCAGGACAATGGTGACAAACGTCAACTCTGGTCAGGCAGTGGGACTAAACACTATAAGGAAATGTCACACATTCCAGACTGACCTTATCTCCAAAACACACACATTCACTTAACCAGGTTCAATTTAGCATCCGCCTCAGTGTTAAGTTCCTGTGATACAATTCATAGCATCTGAAACTTAGGAGAAAAGACAAAAAGCTGCCACTTCAACATGTCAAAAGTACTTGTTCAGTCACGACATGAAGAAACGCAAAAGGTTCATGCAAAGCTTGGAGTTCTCCCTCTGTTCTCTGACCACTCCCTCTTACTTTTAACAGCGTGCAACACGCAACAGTAGAGCTACTACACTTCCTCCTCTTCCTTTCTACTCCTTCCAGTCATCCTGCCTCCCTCCCTCCCCGTTTCTTCTCTCTCCCCTGGAAGAAAGAGAGTTCCTCCTGGTTTTTTAGCCTTAAAAGGGCAGAAGCAAACTAGATCTGGGCAGCCCTCCCACTCCCTGAGCTCTGGTTACACAGACGAGGGAGGAGTAAGGAGAAAGGACAGGACAAGAGAGGAGCAGGGAAAGGAGGCGAAGGGGGAGGGCGCAGGGCCCGGCAAAGAAAAGAGAACAAGGCAAGGGGAAAGAAAAAAAAATGCTGTGTGAGACATTTTTTGAAGCCTGCAGTGGCAGGAGAGCTTGCCAGGGATGTTCTGAGACACATCCCTGTGTCTGAAGACATCAGAGAGGTGGACTGAAAGTGAGGTTTCATGGTGGTAGGGACAGACATGAACAATAGTTGGGGAGAAGTGAGGGCTGGCAACCAGAAGTGAGGGCCAGGAGGAGGTGAGAGGAGGACACTGGCATAGACTGATGCACAAGGAGCTTTAATAAATACCATGCGGCTTCAGTCTGTTTGTTTCCTGGAAACATCTCAAGTGTGATGATCGCACATAACAGCGGGGCCTGGGTTTTAAAGTAATTGATAGTTTTTGGTCGGGCTGAAATGATGTTGGGGTCTGGAAAAACAAGATCCCATCCAGATGCCTTCCTGGCACAGAAATCCTGGCCTGTGCGAAGGTGAAAATCCCACAATGCATCAGTGCGTAAAAACAACCTGGATGTGACCTTTTGTTCCTGATCAAGTGATGTCAGATTTACACTAAGGTCGACTTTAAACTGGAACAATCATGCATTGCCATGAGTTCGGCCTCACAGTACGTTACAGAAAACTGAACTGTAGTCTGATCCAACTGAACCAAGACATTTAATAAAACTCACTGTTTATATCAATATTTAATTGTTTTACACTGTCCATATTCCACCGTATCTTCCTGAATGGACTTTGAGCAGCAGCTCAGTTCACATCTACCATGGACTGTGTGTATTATCTAATGTATTATTATTGGAAGAAACTGAAATAAATTCCTTCTGGAAAATGATGAAAAATAATTTCCCAAGTTGGATGGACTTGTTTCCGCATGGCTTCAGGGTCGAGTCCACCAGCTGCCATTTTGCCACTAAGGTGCTAGCATAGCACCCACATAATTTTCAATGGGCTCAGCACCCACAGAAAGGCTCGCAGTATGGAACTACGTATGTGACCCAGTTATGGATGGTCTGATAAAGATGAATGAATTTCCCAATTTTTCTAATGTAAGGGGAAGAGGGCAGCACTTCTCCTAACGTCAGCTGGTTTAGTCTGGACATTAAGGGTCATGGGAGTTTTCCAACATCTGATGTCATGACTTTAACACTCTCTTCAATGCAAGTATGGACTCCATTTTCCAGGCCTTGAACCTCCAGCGTCAACAAGGCATTCACGCAAAAAAAGGAAGCCACGCTAACAATAATGAGCAGGCCGGAAAGAATCCACAATCGACCCAACTTGATAAATAACTCCGTTTATCTCTGCGTTTCTCTTAGTCCCAGGCAGACTTTCTACTTCCAGCTTGTCCCTGAAAATAAAAGATTACGTTTGACGCTGCGTGACGTCCCCAAATGAGCAGGCTGTGGGTAAATAAACTACTGTATTTAGACGTCCCTGTGGGACCTTACAGTGTTCTCTCTCATTATCTGACAATGCAGTTACAGGACTACTGGGAGCTGCAACTGCATTACAATAATTACTCACAATAATAGTAAAAACAAGGCCAGATTAAACTGCATTTACGAGTGTTCTGGGTTTCTCTCTGCACCCACCTGGGTCTTAACTGTTCCTGCCATTTGTTTCCTTCTATTTTGTATGATTTGGAATTCCATGGTTTGATATACATTAAAAGTTAAGGCTTGTTACAGCGTAACTCTACAGGAGCCACGAGTATGAATATACTTCTACTGGTGGTCGGTGAGGGAGCTTTTAGAGTGTTTGTTTTATTTTTGTTTAATACCCACCAGCATTTTCAGTGTTGTCCAACTGGGTCAATCTGCAAGTTCAGACTTGGGCTCCACACCCTGGTTTTACTTTGCTTTGCTGAATGTTGCAGGGCGGCTAGGTTCACCAGCAATAGCATTAGTTAGAGCATTAGCAGCTCAAGTGTAAGTTGATCAAAATATACTGCTGTGAAATTTGTATGTACTGGTTTCAACCACGACAATGTTTTTTCCGTGTGAGTGGGACAAAGTTAGCGTCTCCTTTAATGCTTATCACGATCTTTATCCGAAAAATCTATATTCTTCCTTTCTCTTCAATTTTATAGAACCTTTAACATTGTTCACTGACTAAAACCTATGAGTAAATCAATTCACATTGAAATAAATAGATTACTATCACAGCCTACTACCCTTAACCGTAGGGGCTCACAAGCACCACCTAGAGGGAGTCGCAAGACTTCCAAGATTAGAACCAGAGATATTCCATTAATGATTTATAAAATAATTTGTATAATTAATAAAAAACTCTGATTTAGCACAGTATTTGTCCACATGATGTCAGTAATGTATCAGTCAGTTCTAGCGCCGATCTTTTCTCTTCACTACCTAGAAAAAGTATGCAGTAGTTTTTGTGATTTATGCAGAATGGCAGCATTGTATGGTGCAGTTTCATAAAAATAAGCAAATTAAGTAAATTTATCAACTTAATTTTCATTTATTCTGCTCTCAGTGGATTCATTAGTATAGAGTATCAGAGTACCAGCCTGCTTCTGGAATTCCCAGTACTGATTTATCTACTTTACTACTTCTCCTACATAGTAAATCTTTACAGTTAGCAGGAACGCCAAGTACCAGAATCAACAAGGGAGCGTTTCCAACTTTCTGTCCTTTATTTTAAGAAAACAATATTGTTACACAACCACGAAGATGAACCATTGTTTAATTCACAAGAAAAACCTCAGTTTGACAGACTCTTTCCTTCTTTATCAGTAATATAGAACACATTTTATTATTATATAACTGTAACAGGAGGAGTCTGGATGTTGCCACACAGGCGTCTGTCTCAACCTGTACTGAACGTCTCCTCCTCCTCCTCCTCCCCCGTCCATGCAGGGACAGTGGGAGTAACAGCAAAGGTACATAGTTACAAAACAGTGGTGTTCAGTACAAACGCAGCTGTAGATTTGTTTCAACAAGCTCCAGAATGAACTCGGCGATGATGCAGACGAGGACACACGGAGAGCACATCGTCCAATTAGGAGAGTGTTCTGCTTAAGACAGCAAGTGTGTGTGATTTGAGGCTTCATCAAACCCAACACACACACACACAACTTCCCAAACAAGACCATGCCAAGCAAAAGATTAAGCTTGTTCAAACTTGGGTGTGATGATCAGAACATTACGCAGTCATTCTGAAATAATTCAATAGTTAAAGGTACAGAGAGTAAGAGCTGCTCATGGAACAGTAAACTATTGGATGATTCATGTTACTACAGGAGTCAAGAGATTCTGCTCCAGCTTCTCAGATGTAAAACTCATCTTTGTATTTTTAACAGCAAGCAAATGCTTAGGCCAAATAAAAGACATTTCTGGCAACACAACAAACCCAGAATTATAATATTTCTAGGTTTAAACGCATCCAAATTGTAAAAAAAAAAAAAAAAGCGTAAAATGCTTCGCCAATGTTTTATCCTGCATAAACATGGGGGCAACATAGTATTTAAGTAAACGGTGGGAGTTATAAATACAAATTCTACTGACCAACCCTAGAGTGTTTCCAGATTTTTTTGGCTATATTTTTCAGGCAAAAATTGTGATTTTATTCTCATATGATTTTCTGATGGGTCAGCAGATCAACAAAACGAACTAAATTATTGTGATTATCTTGTTGAAATAAATGAAAGAAAAACCCTTATAAACTATCCCAATGCCATTTGTACCAACAATGACCTGTTCTTACCATAAAAAAACCCACAGTGGCCAAACGTCCCGACCAAATTCAACAAACTCTACTCCTGCATCAGCAGACATCACCGAGTTCATTCCCAGAAAACTAAGGAAAGCCAAGTTTCTCACAGCCAGCTCCTTACTCAACATTTAATAGTTACCCATTGGATTTAACCTTAGCCGTGCAGACCTTGTCTCATTCTTAATCGTCTGTGCAAGCTGCTGAAAAAAAAATCATAACAACCAATATGTGGGTAGAAATAACAGTCTTTGTCTCACTGCACGAGTGACTCAGTGTCAGGTATCTGGGATTTCGACCTGCTGAGCAGATAATGACACACAATGACTTTGGCAAAGTCTTGATAAATGACAGTCTGCTTACAAAGGCAGGCCTGAGGGTTTTACCATGCTGACTAAGCAAATACTAATTTCTGTTATTATGTAAGTTTATGTAATGATAGAATAGTTAAGATATGGCCGTGTTTGTCAGAAGTGACTGTCAGTCTAATGGCAGATATTTTATTTACCTTCCATAAAGGTAAATGTCTGCATGATTATATTTTATGATTCTATGTTAGTGTAAATGTTGTTGTGTTGTTCAGCCATGACTCAAGGTGACATTTACAGGGTGGGGCAAAAAAAAAAAAAAAAAAAAGACTGCCTGTGTGTTAAGTAACCCACGATGTGTGTCAAAGCTGTTGCATATCACAACTGTTGGCAAATAAACAGAAGATAAGACACAAGAAGAAATGAAAAATATAGCTGGAGGTTCAAGAGATCCAGCACAAAAACATCAATTAGATAAATGATGAGGACAAATGGTGATTATCAGAGAGACAACAGTTAAAGAGGGTCGAGTTAGAGAAAGAAGACACACACACACACACACACACACACACACAGAGAAGTACAGTTTCACACTGGGCAGTGGTGGCAGTTTGCTAACCTTGTGGTGAGGCTTGCTGACTGGGTGTGTCTACTTTCTGTGAAAAAAGGAGGAAGTAAGAGGGGAGAGGACAAGAGCAGGGCCCTGAACTTCTCCCTCATCTTCAGATGATATGACTCAGAGAGAGCAGTCTGAACCAGGGTGACTCAGTGGGAGTAACAGACTGTTCTGCACCATGGCTCACAGGTTCCTGCTACTGCTCTCTGAATAGTACCAGGGGTGCATTTTAAGAAAACTACACCCAAACACATGCTGCGGGATGATCATTGGTCATATGTGGTGAATTATTTATAAACATGCTCTATTTAAATGTCCAGCAAGATGGAGACAAAGGAGTCTGATCTTCAAGTCTTGTTACAGGTTCAATCAAGTTGAAGTTTTGGGGCCAAATAACCATACTAATCAATTATAGAAGAGAATGGTTGGGGCAGTGGTGGCCTAGTGGTTAAGGAACAGGACTGTGGTCTGGAAGGTTGAAGGTTCGAATTCACCAACTGCCAAGTTACCACTGAGGTCCACTGAGCATGGCACTGTCCCCACACACTGCTCCCCGGGCGCTCAAAGCTGCCCCACTGTTCACTTTGGTGATGGGTTTAATGCAGAGGTGACATTTTGTTGTGTGATTTGGTGTGAATCACAATTTCAATGAATAATAGTCTAAAGGAGTTGTTTATTGTCATTGTGTGTCAGGTAAACACAACAAAAGTAGAGTTAAATTATATAGAAACTGTCAGTTGTATCTCGTATCCTGCCACTAATGAACCTTTTTCCAGTGACTAAGATACAACCACAGCAACCCACCTGTTATCTACAGAAGCAGTCAGTGTCATTGCAGTGCACTTCTTGTCATCTGTGTGTGTGTGTGTGTGTGTGTGTGCATACGCACCGTTTTATTGTGCGTGTGCGATTGTGTGTCCAGGATGAAATGAGCCATTCATTCCTCCTGGGGATGACAAGGACTCATTCACTCACTGATTCACACACAATCCCCTTCCTGTTGCTACAAACACAGACCGTCTGTTGAAAAAAAAAGGTTTGGTCTCAGGGAGACGAGTCACGGCGTCCGTCTTCACTCCAGGTGAGACGAGGAACAAACGAGTGACTTTAGCCATTATGTTCATGGAATCTCAACCAGACAATGGCAAAAATATAGTAGATATCCTTCCATCCATTGTTACAACCCACGAATGAATGAGTGTAAGCAGTGTTAGTTCGTCCAAATTCTCTGTTATAACTTATTCCAGAATCTGTAAAAAGCACTGTTTAGAATCCATTTGTCCACTGTAGAGGACAACAGGGAGAATTCCACTGTATCAGTAACATTCAGTAAAACCATGGAGGCAGCCATGTTGATGGACTGTTGTCATCAATCAACTACTGGATTGGTGTAGCACGATCCTGAGCCGATTGTATCTTCTGGTAACAAAATTAAATCTTAAAGTCGTGAAGAAGCTATAAAGAATGGGAAGGGATTTTTGCGAAGATTTTTTTTCGGTAAACTTTACGTTGGTGGGATGAAACGATGAATTACGGCCTGCTCTTCATGAATATGGACAAAGCCATCTTGCACTGAGCACACCTCAAACCAATGCATTGATCACATTTTAGGAAAAAAAAATCCAAATCATCCAACGTGTGCCACAAGCCTTCTGATATGAAAAAGATGACGTTATCCTGCACATGTAGAATTGATACCTAGAGTTGTCATCATACTTGAATATCTTAAATGTGCAATGTCGATATTTGATGGTAATTGGCTGCCTTATGACTATTACTGTCCAATTATGTCCAATGGGGAGACAACAGTAATCAATGATGACAAATATATATAATTATTTTGAGCCGAGCTGTTTAGCAGCACTGCTATCAATGCCTCTGTGCCTGCACCAATAGTTGGCGACATTTGCACATTGCTCAGTTGTTCCAAAAAAATCCAAAACCCATTGCAAGAGCTACAGGTTCCTTTAAACTTGATATGAAAAACATTCCAAACTAATAGATAAACAACCAGTGTTGTGGAAAAACAAGTAATTGAGTGCGCACAAAGGGCCAATAAACCCAGTTTTGCGTCACGGGGCATGAGTCTGGTTTAATTCCCTACAGAGACCCAGCCCCAGCACTGCGTTCGACGTGAGCAGAAACAATAGCCCTGTGTGTCCATATGAGTGTTTGTGTGAAGGACCAGGTTTCTTCATTCCGAACAGTCCTGAAGTCCATCCAAAAGGCCTACACACTATGGCTCAGATCGGCCCAGCTCGGCTGAGGCAACAAGGGCAACAGAGCAGAGAAGGCCTGGGGCCTCCTAGCACATTCATAACCCCCTTCCTCGCACCCCCCTTCTTTTCTCCCTCTTCCAAAAACAACCCGCCTCAAAACTGGGCGTCCAGAGACAAAAGCTGTGGCTCCCCTGTTCTCCGGGGGAAACGCCTTCTTTCCCTCTAGAAAGCATGTTCAATCCAGTCAGGAAACTTTCCTGTAACACTGCTCGGCTAAAACAGACCGTACATTCCGACATGCTTCTTTACAAGGTGGCATATTTCTTTTTCATTTTTTTTTCCTTCCAAACATGCTCCACCTCATTCTATCACAAAGTCATGCACAAGGACCTGCATGCATGCACTGCATTTTTTTCTAAACTTTAAATTTCACTGCAGGACCTTTTCAGCCTGATCCCTGTCAGAGGACAAGTTCAACCTTTGGTATTTTTAACACCATCGCAAGAATCAACACAACTGGAAGAGTTTGGATAGAAGGAACAATCCGTAACTTCAGATCAGACTCAACTTTTTAATGTCATCTTTTTGGTTTTGTACAAGAATATAGATAATGGGTGTGAAGATACTCATTCATCCAGGTCATGATATCAGATCATGTAACGGATGAAGTTCCTCAGTTGAGGAAACTTTTAACTGAACTTTTTAGACCTAATTTCCATACAAAAGAATTAAACTCTTTTTGCTGAAGTGTTCATATTAGCGCCTCCTGCTGGGTTGGTGTTGATTTATCATTGCAGGAATATTTGTAGTTGTTTCAGGAGAGAAAAAAAAATCATCAACCGGTTAATTCTGTTAAATAAGACTCCACATTAAGGTAACCTCTTTTTAAGATGCAAACTAAAAAAAAGAACAATTAACTCCTGGGGGACATTTTTCTACACCTTTCTTTGCCTTAGGCTTCATTTTAGGACGTTGACACGGCAACACAATGCTGTGGCATGTGTGTGTGTGTCATGAATGATCATCAGGTGTGCCCAGTTTACTTTGTTGGCCTGCAAACAATTAAAAAAATTACTGCAAATAATTTGTCTTCATCCGTTAATGAGACAGACTGTGAATGTTCTTCCACTGAGCAGCAGGAGATGATTATTGAGCCTTGAAATAAGAGAGAAACTAAGAGTTTTTTTTTTAAAGCAGTTCATGTGTGTCTTTCTTCTACTCCTGCAAACAAATCAGTTGTGTGTTCAGCTGAACAGGCCTGGGTTTAGAGATGATCAGGTTTGTTTAACTCTTGAATACACCATGATTTTAAGGACAACAGCACAAATAAACATGGAAGAGTGCGGGTTTAGAAGTGTGTCCCCCTCTACTGTATTGAAATGTAGTTTTTAAAAAGTAGGACACTAAAACAGCATTTATCTTATTCTAAAACCATGGTATCCTAAATACATGGGGTACGATTATTTTTGTGATTCACAGTGAAGCCCGGTTTTCTCCTCATGGCTCCAACCTGGAATTCTATTAAAGAGAAGTGGGAACCAGAAGGCAGACCTGCACAGAACAGGGAACCCTCTGGACCTGTGTGTGGTTTCAGAACTCTCTCATGTACTCATAATACACATTTATATAATAAAGCTAGTGTCTTTCTAGAGTTCTTGACCATCAACTAACTACTCTTAAATTGTATTTTTAATTTGGTTGATCTGAAGTAAAGTTTCCAATCAGACTTCCATTCATTCACACAGAACTTCTAACCAGAGACGTCGCCCCCTGGTGGCTCCTCTACTTCCGGCTCATTATTATTTCAACTCCAATTAGACTCTTCCCTTCATTATTTAAAAGCAGTATGTGAGTGAAACTTCTTTTACAGTCATGTCCTACTTTTCATTTCACCATCTGGCTTCCAAAATTCCTGTGCACGCCACTGCAGGCTGACACCCATTCATCAAAACCCTCAGTTTCTGCGGAGTGAGGACCGACCCGTGGAAAAGTGCGTGCGTGTGCGTGTGTCAGTGAGTGAGCGAGTTTGCCGGACCTACCTATGGACACCAGCTTGATGTTCTCCTTGTCCAGGAACTCCAGAGCCACGGACACGTTCTCCAGCTGCATCTGGCGGAACGTGGGCCTCTGGTTGTACTTTCGGAACATCTTCTTCTGGGACAGAACCTCCAGGAGCCCGATGAGCCGCAGCCCGTCGCTGAGGTCCGTCTGCAGATTCCCGATCCGCTTGTTGACGCATTTCAGATGCTCGTTGCACCAACGGGTGAAGGTGTTCTGCTGGATCTTCTTCCACGGCGCGTCCTCGGCCAGGTCTTTCTCCGTGGCGGGCATTTCTGCGTCCTTGTCCGTGGAGAGAGCGTTAGGAGCGGGCGCGGCGCTCTGGTGGAGCCGGGGGTGGGAACCACTCATTTTTATGGTCTCGGCTGTGTCCTGGTTCGCTGGAGTTTTTTTTCTGGGTGGAGTCTGCTCAACTTTGCGTGGCCTCCTTCTCTCTCTCTCTCTTTTCCCTTCTTTCTTACTTGCTTTCTTTGTAACTTGTCTGTGAAAAGAAAGTGAGGAAAGAGTTACAGCCTGATCACCGACCCTCCTGTTATAACAGTTACAGGTTATGACAACGACTCTATGTACTGACTATGGATCTCAGTACAGTAGGTTGTCCAGCAGAAGTGTCCAAACTTTTTTCATGCTCCACTTTCATAGACACACAACAGGCCAGGACTAGTCAGGTTTAAACCAGCAAGGACATGAGCCAAAAGGGCTTTGTTTGCTGTTAGCAAGCAATATTATGTAATTGGCAATTTATTGAAAAAAAGTCAAAGTCAAAAATTGTCAGAGACAGTGATCATAACTACTTAAAAATGACTTTAATATAAATGCATGACAAAAAAGCTACATGATGCTAAACTAAATAATATCTTAGAAAGTGCTTAATGAAGCTTAAAGTGAAGCAAATCCCCTTTGGGTGTACAATTTGCATAGGATAAAAATAAAGAGCAGCGACAAAATGTAAATTAAAGGTAAATGTTTACCCCCCAAAACTGCTCCAGTGCTCCAGTATGTTTACAACATAAATATAGGTTTAAAGTCAGTCTTAAGGTTATTTAGTTTTGCTATAAACATGATAACATTAAACAAAAGTCAAAGTTTATTGGAAAAAGTTGAAGATCCATCCATTTTCACCTGCTTTCTGTCACCGGGTCACAGGGTCAGCAGTCTCCACTGACACCCAAATCACATCACACCGCACTGTGCGAATTTGCCCAGTAGGTGAACCCTGGAGTTCCATACCAGTGACGGAGACATTAACTCTGGGCTATGCTCAGGTATATACTCAGGTAAAACAAATCTTTAATAAGTGATGATAGCCATTCATCCATTCGTGGCAGCACGTGGCAATAAAAGCTTCAATAAGGGAATATCTTTGTGTGTGTCTTTCTTCAGTTCCTGCAGGTATATCAGCATCATTTTCTATAAACAGACTCGGCTGTCACATGGGATATTCCCAATGTCAAGGGGTAGCTATTGTTAAAAAACAATGTTACTCCTTCTCTGTAAGTCGCCAGTCAGAAAAAAAGAAAAATTCCTGAAATGTATTGTATTTACCTTAGACATTTGAGCATGAATTACTTTGACCATCTGAGAGAAAGCCAACAAGGACATGGCAACTTCTCTGTGATCAGACAATCACATATGTTCATAAAAACAGAGCAAAATATATGAAAAGTTGTGGCAGAGAACTTTGAGATTTTAGTAAAATGATGAAAAATGAGCTCGACATCCAACAATATAAAATATGATTGTTAAAATAAGTTATATCAACAGGAATAATCCATCAGTCAGACCTGGACTTTAAGAAGAAAGTACTTGTTGTCAACTTACTCCATCATTTATCAGGCAAAATGTTGTATCCACTGAAGACAGACTGAAAACAGATAAACAAGATCTCATGTTTTCATTTCCAGTGGGGGTTCATTCCCAACAGAATTCCCACTCAGTCTGTGGGTCACTGGCCCCTCACTGGGTCAGACCTTATGTTTGTGTTGTGTCTGCTGACCTGTGAAGACTTGGTATAAATCTCAACACCATTTCAATGTACATCATGTCCCCCATATCAACGTCTCTCTGTGTTTACTGTCTTATCCTTAAGAGGTTTCAGAGTTTGCATGGCCCAGGGCCTGAGAGTCTAGACTCCAGCCTCCACTGTTTGTCTATTCTGCTCCAGCCAAACAGCCTGATGAGATCACCCTCCAAATATGCACTATATGATGCACTAATGAAAAGCTGGGCTTCCATACACAGCAGGCGGTTTCAAGAACAGAAAACATATTTTCCTTCCTTTTTTTTTAGTAGGTAGAACACATCTCCTCAGGTTACACTTAAGTATTAGTTATTTGTAGAATCGTTTTATCTGTTGGTGTGGTCTGCCTGATTACATGGAGATTCAGAAGGGAGATAATGATCTCTTTGCAGTTTGTGTTCTGTCACACATGTTTTATTTTTATTTACATGGGATGAGGGCAGCACTTCATACAGACTTTTTAATTCACAGGCCACAATGGGGCCGAAAATTTGATAGGGACCTGGTGAGGGGCAGAGAATTGGAGCATTTTGTAAAAAAAAAAAATATATATATATATATATATCTTTTTCTATGCCATCTATTGGGGATATATGACATTGTACGGAAAAGACAGAATAATATATTAATAACCCATTCCTTTTGCTTTACCAGGTCACAGTGGCTGCAGACTCCACCCAAATCACATTGCACCATACCAGCCAAATGGAAGGTGGATGCTGCCTAACCAGGATTCGATCTTGCCCAGTAGCAAAACCCTAGAGTTTCACACCAATGACCATTGCCTCCTGATCAGGGGTCTCAAACTGGCGGCCCTTGGAACAATATTTTGCGGCCCCCACCTTGATGTGAAAGTTGAATTTATACTAATATTTTATAGATTTCTTCTACACATTTTATAGAAGATCCTATAGTTCTCAAAACCCTGGTCCACAGTCTCCTTCTGGTTCAGTGTTGTATTACACAGAATCTATGGGAAACAGATTTTTTATTAATGTCTTCTTTTGTATTGAAAGCTGACGTGGTCCTTCGGTGAAATGATAGTGTGGGTGGTGGCCCTCAACTTATTTTAGTTTGAGACCCCTGCTCTAGGCCAAACGCCACATTATAATTTATTCATTCTCTTATTCATGACAGGATCTGTGGGTCAGAAGTCTTCTCCATCATCGCCACACAAATCACACTGCTCCATACTGTCAACCTTCCTGTGGGAGGTGAACTCCCTGGAACATATGAGGGTCAGGACGGTGCTATGATCAGAGCACCTCAGTGGAAACCTGGCAGCTGGTGGATTAGAACCTGAAGTCTTTCGGACCCAAGTCTACTTCCTTAACCAATAAGCCATCACTGCCACCATAATAATAATAATAATAATAATAATAATAATAATAATAAAAGGAAAGCAAACTTTGCGTCATTGTGACATTGTGATGAACACAACAGGACGCACACAACAGCTTTGAGCACCCAGGAGCAGTGAGTCGGAACATTGCCATGTTCAGTGGACCTTAGTGTTGACCTGGCAGTTGGTGGACTCTAATCCTAAACCCTTTCCTAAACCCTATGCTTTTTTTAACCACTAGGCCACCACCCGTTTGGCAGGCCAGATTCATAGACCAAACGGGCCACATCTGGACCCTGGGCCCTAGTTTGCCCATGTCTGATCTAACAGGTGACTAAATGGCCAAAGTAATGGTGTACAGTAAAAGAGAACTTGCTGCTGCTTTGAATAGCTTAAAGTCTGGCCTTTGACTGAGGGTCAAGACCAAGTTGTCTGAATAATGTCTGTGTGCAGCTGAACAGCAGTGGGAGAAAGATATGTTTTGCCTAAATAAGGAGCTCAGTGCCAGAGCCAGTGTGGCCTGTAGCCATCCTGAATGTTTTGGCTCCCTCTCTCTCCCTCTCTCTCCCTTTCACCCTCTCTCGCCCTCTCTCTCTCTCTATTTGTGCGTAAGTGTGTGAGTGAGTGAGTGTCTGGTCAAGGGGGAATCTGAAGAATGCCCCTCACCCCCATTACAGCCCTGGAACTCTTTGCCTTAATGACAGGGGAATTAAAAGGCTTTAATAACGATACACATGCATGTACTGCATACATGTTGGTCATTTAATGGGACACAAAAAACTAAAATAAATAGCTGTTTGATTTCTGTTATTGTCAACTTATTTAAATGTTTAAAAGGGATAATTTAACAAGAAAAGTATAATTAATCAAGGCGTTAGATTTGCTCATTACTCGTCACAGCAGCGGTGCAGTTTCTTCAGAAAAGAGAAGAGTTCTAAAGAGTGAGTGTTCTAACGCAGAATAAATTTAGAGAACCAAAGAAAAGCTGCTCAGTGGAGGTCCATTGTTTCACGAGAATCCACCGAATAAACAGGACACTAAACACAGGGCGGAGTCAGAAAGAATGGACCAAAGAAACCAACGGAGCTTCCAGGTTCTGTTAACTGCCTCCCTCTAGTGGCTTTATTATGTGTTGCACGTCAATTGACCGTCTCCTGCTCGGGTTTTTTTTTCTTCTGTATCTAAAAAAAATGTCTGTGTTTGAGTCTGAAAATGTAAAAATGGTAATAATTCAGCGCAGAATGTGTCAATCTTTTCTTCCACAATAGTCTTATATCATTCTAAACAGTGTTAATCAGTGCACTGTTCAGTTCATCTGTAGTTTTTCTGGACATCATAGAAGGTAAGTATAATTTATACTGCTTTTTCACCACAAAGTATCATTTGAAAGCTGTCATCATGTTAATCTATTTTTTTAAATCCCCATTTTAAATTATTCTTGTAGAAAAATGTTATAACATAACATTTTCCTATAAGACGCAAAATTAGACGCAGAGTTAATAAAATGTTTGAGTTGTGGTTAATTTATTTTTTTTTTAATCAAGTCTGAGTTACTTCACACCGTCTCCTCCCCGGCGTCATACTTCTGCCTCAACAATGCCACATTCTCACGATCAGTTGCCACAACGTTGGTGCACATAGAGATATGAAACCATTTCAAGCCTTTACGCTCGCACCCACACACCCATAGAAAAGACTGAGAAGGTAGTCAGGTGCCCAGACTGCAGCAGAAGTTTTTCATTTTTGGTTGATGTATGAGTGTGTCTTCGTACACACGGATGTAAAACGAGGTCAGGTTTTATTTGATGCCTTCCTCGTTGCCTTCTAATTACTCCATAAATGTGCAACCTTTCTGTCTATAGTTGAACATGAAATAAATCAACTGAAATATTCACATGTTTCAATAATCTATTATTTTTTTTCACATCTTCTTGTATTTCCTCATTTTATTCAATGTTTATACTCTATTCTGTACTTGATGCTTAAATTAATCTTCAGTCTCTACGTTCTAGGTGAGTGCTGCTCAGGAATGTGATGATCTCAGAGTTATATCACCTGCCACTTACGACCAGGGAGGTGATAAACAGGGCACATTCCGGGACTTCATAGAACGGATTTTAATTTGGGGCAGTTAAACTGGGGACAAACCTGACAGAGACACGGTCACAACGGACAAAATTCCAACATCTCCAACAGATGCAGGGACAGATTTATTCTTTGGGGGGATTGATTGGGTATCAACCTAAAGTCAACCCTCTACTGGAATTCTGGGATTTATGCTCTGATAAAACATGGCCTCTATTCTATCTAACTGCAGACCTGGTGTGGATCACAGGAGCTCCAGAAATCCAAATAATAATTTGGCATCATTGGTTCACATGGGTTGAGGAAACCACCAGCTGCCAGGTTGCCACTAAGGTGGTCTGATCATAGCACCATCCCGATCCACATAACTTCCACTGGACTCACCACCCACAGGAAGGCTGACAGTATAGAGCAGTGTGATTTGGGTGGCAGTTGTGGAGACTGCTGCCCCTGAGACCCAGTATTAAATAAGTGGGTGAAGATAAATGAATGAATGAATTATGGTTGACATGGGAACTAAATTTTTTTACTCTATATTTGCACACTTTTCCAAACACATTGATTTGTCTCTGTCAGAATAGACACTACAGCAGCTATAGGTAGATTAAAAACAAATTTAAGATGAAACCTCAGTGGTTTCCTGTTTTCAGATTACAAAGAAATGATTGTTTGCCTTTGTTTGAAGAACTGAGTTACAAGTGCAAATTCAGGCACTGTCTATAAAATCTATGTCCATAGCTGCGGGTCATGCAACGTGACAATGACAGCGGTAGAGGTGTCTGGGCGTGGGCCTAAAGAAACAGTGAGACAGGGTGCTGGACTGACAGGGTGACGACCCAGCCCACGTAGACACCACTTTAACTTCTCATCCCATCCAGAACAAAAACAAATGGAACAGAGAAGTCAGGAGACGATACATGAAAGGATTGACGGTTGGTTTAGAGGAGAATAAGAAATAAGACGACAAATCGGTATCTATCAGAAACAACACTGCACCATATGAATGTGCTATACTTTGTTTGTTTTTCTAAGTTTTAACTTTGACTAACTCAACAACAACCTTGACTAGAGGACAACCCCAGACAGACGGCAACTTGTTCTTGTCAATTAAAATCACAAGGTCTTGTAGATAACTGTCTTTGAGAGAAAGTGGTTCTCAACGGTTCTGTCTTCAGAACCATCAAGGCCACACTGTGACCTGTAACATTCAGTAACTGTACTCTAATTGTTATTCAGAATCTTGTTCTGGAAATAAATATAATTCTTTTAAAAACTGACATTTTATATTGCCTCGACCATACCCGGCTAGGACTCAAAATGTTTTCCTGAAATTAAAACCTAAAAAACTAAAACCTAGTCCGGTCCCGGACTGCGACCAACCGACCCACTTTTGGGGCGAGACCCACCAGTTGGCCAGTAGTATATAAATCTCCATTTCTTCAAAGTTTTTTAGGTTTTAATTTCAGGAAAACATTTTGAGTTCTAGCGGGGTCTTCCTTAGATTTATGGATTTTTTTCAACTGCCTCTCAGGCACCCGTGAGCACGGAGCCCCACTCCACTGGGGCTCAGACTGCATCCGTACAAACAGGTGAAACTCTTCTCATTTACTGTGGAAATTTCTAAACTTCTTCTTGTGAGACCCATTCTCGGCGACGGAGGGCGCAAGCGGCCACCGCTCCCCCCCAACACCCAGAGGCTCCAGTTCAGCCGGTCCGAGTCGGCGTTTTACCTTATTTGGTGAGGAGCCCCTGGTCGAACAGCTCCGAGACACTGAGATGATGCTGCTGCAGCTGCGATGCTCCTCAAAACACACTCTGGTTCATGAGTCTAAGAACCGGGTGAGTCATATCTACAGGCGGCCGAATGAGTGCCGCACGGACAGACGCGTAAAAGGCGCAGAGAAGGAGAGGAAGGCGCAGAGAGCAGCGGGACTCCCGGCTGGACTTTCAGAGAACCACTATCTGAGGGGTGATCACCCCGACGTTCCCCGCTGAAAATCAAACCTCTCCCAGCATCCATCTCACTCACAGCGGGTCACAAACACTTACCTTCACTGGTGGACTGAGCTCCTGAAGGTCTGTGCGTCTCCGGCGCCTCCGCTCCAATGCGCGCTGCAGCCTGTGGTTACAGGAGGTGTGTGTTTGCGGCCGTTTGGGTGCGCGAGTGTGCGCGCGTGTGATCCCGCAGCTCCCTCCCTGCGATCTGTCCCGGTGGGGGGAAATTAGATTATTGTCAGTGCTGTTGGCGCACAATGAGACGCAGAGAAGGGAGAGAGAGAGCGCTCTTTTGCTCTTTTCTACCACTGCGTCTCTTCGATCCCTGTCTCTCTCTCTCTCTGTCCTGCACAGCGACAGCCTTAATTGGTAAAGGGCTTAAACATCGGAGGTGCAGGGGGTGTAACTCCTTCCTCTCACTGTCTTCTCTTCTCTGCTCTGTGTCTGTGCCTCCTAACAGCGGTGACGCCATGGCCGCGCCTTAGGGATGTTAAAGGTATGATGTCACCAGTGCTGCAGATCACCTACCTCCACGGTCTTCTTCTTATCTGGAGAACAAAAAGTTCGATCTCAGATCCAGGCTGAATTTATGGCAGTGTCCTGGAATTTGGAGAGTTGCTTGTGGTCTGACTGAACCCCCGGGGTAGAGGGGTGGCCGAGGGGGGGTCACAGATCCTGCCCTCTGACACAGACAAGTTTGTTGTCTGACCACTGTATGACATAAGGCATTTTTGGCAGCAAATTAGGACAGAAATGTGTTAGTGCAGGGTCAGAAGTTGGATTGCTAGACCAGTCCCCTGGTCCCATGTGGGTTCATACACTTTCACCTGGTACTCACTAAGCTTTGTACCAGATGAGGACCTGGGATTTGACTTGGAACTAAAGACTTAAAACTCCAGACATGAGAGACCTGACTCAGGTGACATTTCATTTTCATTGTTCAAAATGTTTAAAATTTTAGTGACTCGAGTCACTTAAACCAGTGTTCCCCAACTTTTTTGCATCACGGACTGGTTAAATGTTTACGGACCAGTCCCTAAGGCAGGCCTGGGCAATTATTTTGACTCGCGGGCCACAGGTGGTACTAAAATGTGAGTCGCGGGCCAGATCAGGATCAGAAAGATTGAGTATTTTCCGTGAACTAAGAGAAATGATGAGTGAAGTATTGAATAAAGTTGAAATGCTTTAAGCCTCTTTGAGACCATCTATTGGGGAAATGCTGACTTTGCAGGGAAACAGTAGAAGGATAACATTAATTTAAATTAACAGTATAATTTAGACAAGTTTGGCGGGCCTGATTAAAACGCCAAACGAGCCGGATCCAGCCCCCGGGCCTTAGTTTGCCCAGGTCTGCCTTAAGGTGTGGTAATTAAATAACCCTAATTAAAATGAGATATCTGGTGTTCTTAAAAATGTTCATACCTATAAAATCTTCCTACCCCAGTTAGTTGTGCATGCAAACAACACGGATTTCTCAAGTGCAGACATGCCTATAAATTTCTGCTACCTGACCAGTATTCAACGTTAGTTTCTTGTATCATTCGCACATCAATGCAATACTGTAACTATATCTGAGTCAGTTTAAGTATATTTTCCTTGTTCTCACTGATAAAATATTTCCCAATCAAATACAGTTGCATCATCAACAATATATCACTGAACAAGCTGCTATGAATACATGCACTTTTCTGAACCATTTTCTTGTTGTCATAACAAAAAAATCTTTTGCGTAGTACTATATGCTACTTTGGCCATTTGAGTACTTCAGGAATCTTGGCCGTTTGATTGTGAACATGAATCAAGTGTAAGTCGTAGAAAGATGAGGCCAAGAGGACGTTATTATCTCTCTGTGTCCTGGCACCAACTGACTCATGGACCAGTGCTGGGCCACGACCCAGTGGTTGGGACCCCTGACTTAAATCAAAAGACCTGACCATCTAATGTAAACTTAAATACAGTCTCATGGAATAGAAGAGAAGTCAACAATCAAGTATTTTACATAAATAAATCAAGGCCAATGTAAAGTGCCTTTGTACAACCATAAATCTATGTGCACTCGCTCTCTCTCTCTGTCTCTTTATATATACAGTCATGGAAATGGAGTCATACCTGGTACCAACAAGGGTATATTACCTGAAGAATACAGTGAACAAGAAAACATAGAATCCCTCAGAGCACTGTTTTCTCAGTACAATGCCACAGTTATCAACTTAAAAATGATGTAATTTTGGTTAATTAGAAGAAACGGTCAATAATGTCTAGATATTAGCTCTGAAATTAAACTCTTATGAACTAATTTTGTCATCATTATTTTAAACCAACAAATGTACCTTTAGTGAAACAAGGCCATGGGGGTCTAATATGTTTTCCATGACTGTTCATATATCAGTGATCTCCACATCAATCTCCACCTTCTCTACTCTCTGTCCTGTTATCTGTTATTGTTCAACTGAACTATAGTGAACAACTCTGACTCAACAGGGTGGTGGGGGGGCTGAGTGTGTGCGTGTGTGTGTGTGTGTGTGTTCAACCTCCAACTAAGCATTGGCTCAGGAAACAAAAATGTTTCAGTCTGGATGAACTGATGGAGGACAGGCAGGAAAAGTGGGGGAACAGAGGGAGACATGGAGTGGACAAAATGACAAAGGGAATATAGAGAGGGGACAAGAATGGAAGAGAAATTGTTTGGAATCCTTGGTAAAGTTGTCTCCAAATGTTCCATCCATTCATCCATATTGGTCAGTTCCACAACACTGCACCTTCAGGTGGAAGGAAGGTTCTAGAAGGAGCCAAGCAGCCTAACAGGAATTCAATCTTGCCCAGGAGGTGGACCAGGAAGTTCCACACCAATGACGGAGACAGTGACTCTGGGCCAAAGCACCAACGTCCAAACATCATTTCATGCATAAGGGTTCATCGAAATCTGATCATGGCGTGGGAGCGTGCACTCCATCGGTCTGTGAAACGAGCATCTGTGTGTCTGTAACAACCTCAAGATGTCCACAGGTCAGGGCCTCATACAACCTCAAAAGACCACCAGTCCATGCTGTAGACCTCTGTCCTAACAAATAGTGGTTAACAAACTAAAGGTGTATTAAGTCTTTGCTCAAAATGGAATCATTTAAATGTATGGACTGACCTTTAGAGGGTTCTGGATAAAAACTACTCTATGGAACGATCTGACTGGCATATGTCACCTTGTATGCAACGTCTTTGTGACATCGCACTTGTCTTGTCACCGTCACTTGTTTTTCTCATTAGAGATCAACTCGGAACCTATTATTAGGATCAACCTGTTGCAATAAATCAATGAGCTCTTCTTCTCTCTCCCTATAGGCTCTTTTTCCCCACACAAATAAAATTTCTAAAGAAATGTTTTTGTCAGATCAAGGCAAGAGTCCTGACTTGTATCAAGTGTGAGTCATAGACAGATACCACGGAAACAATCAGGTTATTTTTTTTAAATAAAACATAATGCCGAATCAGCTAAATAAATAAATAAACAAGGAAAATTGTGGAAAGTCGTAGGAAAGTTGTATCTTCTAAATAAATACAGACCCCCGGACAGGTGCCAGTCCATGGCCCAAGGATAGGGGACCCAATCACTGGACCAGGAACTGGAACCGGTCCGTGGGTGAACTGGTGCCGGGCCACAGAGAAAAAATGTTTTCTTTTGGCCCCATCTGACTATTACTTCCACTTGATCCATACCCATATCAACAAAAGAACTGACCAATAGAATGGCTAGGATTCCATCATCAATAATGCAACTATATTTGATTAGGAAATATTTTCTCAGTGAAGACAACAATAAACTCAAAATGATGAGTCATTGATACAAGATTCTAACTTTTTATACTGGTCTGGTAGGAGAAAACTATAAACTGGGTGCACTTGGGAAATCCTTGTGTCCATGCACAATTTGAGAAGCAAGATTTTATAGAAAGGAAAATATATTTTATTAAGGTGTATTTATCTGCCACAACTTAACGACTGGTCTGTGACAATAGTACGAGACATTTGACCGGTCCGTGGCGCAAAAAAAAGGATTGGGGAACACTGTTCTAGATAACACGATGCCAAAAACAGGAAAGGAGGAAAAGTCACAAAAGGATGTGACTTTCAAGGGTAACAAAAATTGTCAATGTTGCGTTTTTTTAGTTGAACCACTTCACCAGCAATATCACCAGTCAATGCAAATAACAGTTAAGGCTCAAACAGCTGTAGAGAAATAGTCATAAAAATTAACACCATGTCAGTAGGCAGCTGTGAGACTTGAAACCCTTCCAGTCCTGTCTGTGTTGGGATGTCCCTTTAAACCATGTTCATTTTTATGAACCTCCTGATAAACCAGTAGAGACCTGCTCCTCAGATGAAGGGAGGTGAACACAGAGGAGTGGAAGAGAAAGAGGGAAAGGAAGAAAGAATGAAAGACAGACAGTAATGAAACTTTGTTGAAACCACCATAAAATGAAATGTGTAGAACAACTTTTCCCTTTGACCCAACTTCATTTTTAACAAAGAGACAAGCTGAATATAGAAAGGAAAATATATTTTATTAAGGTGCATGTATCTGCCACAACTTAACGACTGGTCTGTGACAATAGTACGAGACATTTGACCGGTCCGTGGCGCAAAAAAAAGGATTGGGGAACACTGTTCTAGATAACACGATGCCAAAAACAGGAAAGGAGGAAAAGTCACAAAAGGATGTGACTTTCAAGGGTAACAAAAATTGTCAATGTTGCGTTTTTTTAGTTGAACCACTTCACCAGCAATATCACCAGTCAATGCAAATAACAGTTAAGGCTCAAACAGCTGTAGAGAAATAGTCATAAAAATTAACACCATGTCAGTAGGCAGCTGTGAGACTTGAAACCCTTCCAGTCCTGTCTGTGTTGGGATGTCCCTTTAAACCATGTTCATTTTTATGAACCTCCTGATAAACCAGTAGAGACCTGCTCCTCAGATGAAGGGAGGTGAACACAGAGGAGTGGAAGAGAAAGAGGGAAAGGAAGAAAGAATGAAAGACAGACAGTAATGAAACTTTGTTGAAACCACCATAAAATGAAATGTGTAGAACAACTTTTCCCTTTGACCCAACTTCATTTTTAACAAAGAGAATATCTGAACTTCGTGCGTATGTGTGTGTGTGTGTGTGTGTGTGTGTGTGTGTATCTGTTTGGATTAATAAGAGCCAGATGTTGCTGATGCGGTTGTGAGCTCGACCAGTCGGTCAGTGACATCATCTGTGTGAGGCATGTTGAACTTACATCACCAGAGGCTCATTTGTTGGGGTAAAAACACACACACACACACACACAGAATGAAACAAAGACACATTACAATGTTGTGACAAATTCCCTAAACTCCTCTCTGCTGTGACACTGATGGGACACAGATCTGTATCCTGACATGAACCAATGAAAAAAGCTTCAGAAAGTGAAGATCAGTGATTTCTCTCATCTGTACTGTGGGATCATGGGAAGTTTTGCCTCTGGTGGGTCACATGGACCATCCCAGCTCAGCTCCTCTTGGTAGGGATTCCTTTGGTCTTATAAGAGGGAGTACTAAACCGGAACATACCACCAGTTCTCCTCGGAGGTCGACGTCTCCCCCCCTTTAAAACCTGAACCATCAGTGTGGATCTGTGGCAGAGGTGAACTCAGGGCAGACCAACAGGAGGAGATGACAGAAATGTGTGGTCGATGTTGAAAAATCCATTATTCCTCAAATACAGGAAGTTATTGATATAATGGAAAGACTGACAAAGAAAAAGAGGAACTAAAAATCAACACTGGACTGGACCGGTCACCAAGGCAACACTGAATATTTTTTGACAAATATAGGGAAACAGAAATTAATGGCAACAAAAACTTTTTAATCTGGACAAAAATGTTTCATTGATATGATGCTTTATTTAAGTTAATTTAACATTGTTGTATAAATAGAGAAACATACTTCTACTTATTCCTAGCGTCGCTAATCCATCCATCATGGCTGGTCCCACAACTGTCCTGTCCACCTTAGCTGACTCTCTTCTATCACAGATCACTCCTGACTCTTTTCTCCAGTTGTTCCATCCTGTCTCTACTCTATTCTCCTCCTCTCTTCCACAGTCTCCACTGCTCTGAACAGTTGATCCTCAGTATCTTCTCCACCTCTACTCCTTGTAACCTCACCAGTCCACTGTTCTCCCTTTTATTCATCTTCTCTCTGGTGCAAATCTCCAAAAAATATTTTAGGCAGTTAAATTTGGATTTTGGAAAAAAGCATTGACTTAACAGCCAAACTGATTGATGCTGCACTTTTAAACTATGCTCCACCTGGTGCTAGATCGGCCAACCAGCATGCTCCTTGTAACCTCACCATTCTTGAGGCCACAGTTGACCTGGTTGACCCGCACTTCGTCAGCCTTAGGGAACAGGGAACCTCCAGCTGCCAGGTTGCCACTGAGGTGTTCTGAGCATAGCACCATCAGGACCCATATAACTTCTTGTGGACTCACCACCCACAGGAAGGCTCACAATATGCCACTGCCCCTGCGACCTGGCAACAGATAAAGCAGATAAATTAATGAATGAACAATGATATTTCTGTAATTTAGTTTAAGAGCAACCTTTCTGTTTAATCTACTGTGTTCATAAGTTGGGCACTGTAGAGACATACGGTCCATGAGACATACCTGAAGTCCATGCCTAAGGACTAAATAGTAGCCTGATCCTGATAAGTAAAGGTCATGAATAAAGGCTAAAATGCTAAATTTTGAGGCAATCTTGGGACAGTTGGTGGCCAGTTGGTGGTTAAGGAAATGGACATGGGTCCACAAGGCCCTAGTTCGAATCCCCCTACCACCAAGTTACCGCTGAGGTGCCCTGAGCATGGTATCGTCCTATAACACTGCTCCCCGAAGGGAAACTGTTAGCACAGCATGGAAAAGACAATCACAATACAAAACAATCTGGTCAAGTTTGGTGGGCCAGATTAAAAAGGCCAAATGGGCCACATCTGGGTCCCGGGCCCTAATTTGCACATCTCAGCCCTTAGCCCTGTAGTGTAAGCAAAAAATACATATTGTAGTTTCAAGGAGTCATCACCTGAAAGCAGATGAATAACCATGTTGCTCCAGTACAGTACCTTCAGACAAAGTGGCAATAAACATGATAAAGTTAGCAGATCTAAAGGACAGGATTAGACCTACAGTCCAAGATGTCTCCCAGCCTTGGGACGGGGATTGGCTGGAACTCCCACCTTATAACAGTGGGAAGTAATAAACAGTAAAATTGTGTAAATGAATGTCAAGCAGGAGGTGACAGTCAAAACCAGGACTCTGACTGTGAACAAATGAATAAATCTGAGGGTTTATTTGTTAAAAAGTGGAAATATTGGAGGAATCTGTCTGTAAAATTCTGTTTGACTTCTTCCTTTGTCTCTGTCCGTCTCTCTGTATTTCTCACACAGAGACAAATGGAAGTAGGAGCTAAATTTAAAACTCCATGTTGATTGTGACAAACAGCATGTGTCTTAAAAAAGCAGCTCCCAGTTAAAAAAACTATGGAGATTTTTCCCCCTGGACTGGAACAGAGTCCACATTTGGACATGACTTTTATGGTCAGCCAAGACTGTTGTATCAGTTACACACAAAAAAGAGGGAAAAAAAACGTCCAAGGCCGACCACAGAGAACAAATGCTCCAGAAACCCATTACAGCAACATGGAAATGCCAGCGACCTTGAGTTTACCAACTTTGGGAAAGACAAAAATCTTAAACTTCATATTGAAATTTTCAGTCATTGATTCAAGGACAGCAGACTGGGTGAGGTTCTGGAGCAGCTTCCAGAACCACAGAGCAATAACAGAGAGGACATCAGGCCCAGCAGTACAGCTAATAACCAGCCTGGTAACATGAACTCACCAAACACAAGAAAAGCAGATGATCTGGATGTAAAGCAGACGTAGAGTGAGAAGGAAAATTCCTGAACAGAAACTAAAAACTATAGATTCATTAAAAAATATTCTTTAGTCTGATATGAACTTATAAGGGAGGAAATGTTGGTCATGACCTGGGAGTGGTCCACCCAGATGATCACTGTCACCAAGGAATCTCAGGTTATTTTGTTGCTTCCTATTGATGGTACAAATCAACAAGATCAAAGGCACAAGTCCATCCATCCATCTTCATCCACTTATCCGCAGCTGGGTTGCGGCGGCGACATTCGGAGGAGGGACACCCAAACTTCCCTCTCCCTAGACACTTCCTCCAGCTCATTTGGGGGGATCCCAAGGCGTTCCCAGGCCAGCCAGGCAACATAGTCGCTCCAGCGTGTCCTAGGTCTTCCTCTGGGTCTCCTCCCAGTGGGACATGACCCAAACACCTCCCGTGGGAGGCGTCCAAGGGCATCTGATGTAGATGCCCAAGCTACCTCAACTGACTCCTTTGGATGTGGAGGAGCAATGGCTCTACTCCGAGCTCCTCACCTTATCTCTAAGGGAGCGCCCTACCACCCTGCGAAGAACGCTCATTTACGCCGCTTGTATCCGGGAACGCGTTCTTTCGATCATGACCCAAAGTTCATGACCATAAGTGAGTGTAGGAACGTAGATTGACCAGTAAATTGAGAGCGTTGCCTTTTGGCTTAGCTCTTTCTTCACCACGACGGATCGATACACCTACCCAAAAACAACACACTTACAGTACATGAAGTGATGTCAGACTTTTTATTTCACTCAACTTTGTTCATTTTTTGTTAGTATTGCTGCTTACATTGACTTAGGAAGACCTACAGGGAAATATTTGTGTGTGTGACTTTGTGGATCTACAGGAAGGTTGTTGGGACCTGTCTCTTATACCCATCTGGCATTCGATGCACATGCCCAAGCCACCTCAGCTGACTCCTTTGGATGTGGAGGAGCAATGGCTCTACTCCGAGCTCCTCCCGGGTAACAGAGCTCCTCACCTTATCTCTAAGGGAGCGCCCTACCACCCTGCGAAGAACGCTCATTTACGCCGCTTGTATCCGGGAACGCGTTCTTTCGATCATGACCCAAAGGTCATGACCATAAGTGAGAGTACGTGAGGCACAAGCCCAGTCACCAACCAACTTTTTTTTGGAATATTTGGTTAAAAATTGTTTGTGGACTTGGGTTCTCAAGGTTTCAGGTTCTATTCCACCAGCTGCCAGGTTGCCACTGAGGTGCTCTGATCATAGCACCAACCTGACCCACATAGATACCAGTGGGCTCACCACTCACAGGAAGGCTCACATGATGCAGCAGTGTGATTTGGGTGTCCGTCGTGGAGACTGCTGCCCCTGAGACCTGGGAGGTGAGTTCATAGAAATACACGCAGCCAACTTTGGTGTCGTCTAATTCAACGTGGACTCACCCTGACTTGCCGGGGGACACGTCTTATCTGTTTGAGGATCCAGTTACATTTTTTCTCCTCTTTTTTTCTGTTTTACTGCGTGGATGAGTGATTTTGCCACAGGTGGGTGAGTTCCCCTCACGTTCCTGCTCTCCTGCTGAATGACCAGGGGCTGGACACCTGTGAGGCATTGCCTCATCAGTGCAGTATTACACACAGGGCTCGTCTCCGTCACTGTCAGCCTGGTGGTTTGGTGTAAGGTTAGTTACATGAATCAGTCTTCAGCCCATTCTAACTTCTTGTTGACTGATCATTAAAAAAAATGGCGGCCTTAGATGTGTCCTTCCTCAGGTTCCCAGTCTGTCACTGTGAGATCCTGAACAATCACAGTTATTAAACCCCCACTTACCCCCTCACCTCCACCACCTGCACCTACAGTATGATCTCCACCTCTAATAGGCGCTATCATCTCTTCAGACGCAGTACAGTGAGGTGAACTCTGAGTAACTGAAGCCATGAAACAGAGTTGGATCTGCAGAGCACTGAGTCATCCAACAGCAGACATCTGCTGTTGGATGACTCACACACACACACGAACACACACTCATGCAGTGTGACGAAAGAACATCAGGATTTATTAACGTGTGTTAGAGAAAGAGAGAGAGAGACCCTGGAGTGTGTGTCCTAGATATGTGCAGACTGTATGTCATGGAAAACGTGTTAACATCTCTAACAGGGACTTCTTCTGGGAAAGTCCTTGACAGTTACCTCATGGCTGTAACACGGCTCTGTCTCTCCCAGCTTGGAAATGACAAAAATGAAAGACTAATAACGGAGACATAGGAGTGGAACTGAATAGTTGGAGGAGAAGCTAAACATCTTTGACTCACTCCAAGTGACTACAGTTGCAAAAGTTGCATGTTTTTTTAAATAATTAAAATAATAATCATTTGTTCCAGCCCTCGAAAATCAATTACCAATAATAAGATACACTTATTTTTCACTCCTCCATAGAGAGCCCACTGGAAGTTATGTGCGTCTGGACGATGCTATGCCCAGAGCACCTCAGTGGTGACCTGGCAACTCTAGGGCACCACTGCTGCTAAATAACATATTATTGTTAATAATGACCAAGCAGAGGACACAGAGTGACAGAGAGTGTCAGGCAACTAAGGTATGAGTGGGACTGGGAGTAAGAGACAGAGAGGAAAACAGTGATGAGTAAAATGACTAAACCAGGGACAGTGAACGAGACAGTGCAGGTGTCAAGTGTAAAAGTAGAGCTGGGTGGAGAAACTGTAACTTGATGTTTCCTCCTATCTCGAGGAGAAACCTGCAGAAGTTGCTTATTTATAACTTGAAACACTATGACGGAGCAACTGTGGACGATCATGAATAATATTATCAGACTATCCTGCAGTTTCTTGATTATTTTAATCCCTGGTACCACAACAAAAAATAACTCATTGTAGTTGAATTTCAGAGCTGATAATGAGACATTCACCATTGTTTCCTTGATAGTCACCAAAATCTGACATCAGCAGATATGGTATCGTACTGTCCAAACCAGTGGTTTAAGTACCAGGCATTAAAATAGACAAGAAATTAAAACAAGAAAACAGGGGCGGAGTCTGAATCATCTTCCCTTGACTGGGACATTGTAAAGGTTCATGGTGTGGCTTTTCTTGAGTGTGGCTGAGGCTTTTATTAACAAAACAAGAGCAACACAAAATCACAGGCAAAAAAGGCCAGGCAGGTGCAAAGAGTGGCTTGGCAAAAAAAAAAAAAGCAGCATGGACAAAAAACAGGACTTCAAAAACACTTAAATAGGGAGCATGAACATGGAACATCCAAAGACAACTGACCTGAAACAGGCAGACACATGCCATGACAAAAAAAAAACCCCAAACAACTAACCTGAAACATCCAAACCGAACCAACGATCCAAGCAGACTGAGTGAGGGAGAGCGTTATATATACAGAGGGCACTAGGTGAGACGAGTGAGACTAACGACAGAGACACAGGTGACTGTGATGACATTTAACCAACGCCAGACAACAGCAGGAAAAGGAAAAGAGACAGAGACAGACCTGACACACGTCCTGTCTGTCATTGTTCCAGAATTCCTCAGGTTCTACACTGGGTCTAGGACACATCAATCAATCAATCAATCACCAATCAATTTTATTTCTATAGCCCACATTTGCAAATCAGATTTGTCACATAGGGCTTTACAGGGTTGGTAACATCCTCTGTCCTTAGACCCTCAGCCAGGGTAAGGAAAAACTACAGATGGAAAATACACTTTTAACAGGGAAAAGAAAACCGATAGAACCTTAGGGAGAACCACAGGAGAGGGATCCACTCCCTGGACAGACAGACACTGCAATGGATGTTACCAGAGCATAAAAATACTATAAAATAAAACAAGTACAGAAGTACAACAGAGTTGAAGTTCTCACAGTAGCCGTTATAATGTCAGTAATGATATAGGTTTTGATCCTGGTCATCATATTCCTGGTCGTCCCAGTCCTGGCCTCGGCACATTCACCAGCAACAACAGGAATGGGAAAGAGAAACAGGAATAAAAACAGATTTTATAAGATTGAGGGAGAGGTGTGGAGCAGAGAGTTAATAGTAATGGCATGAATGTTAGCAAATCAACATTTTCAGCAGATATTTCATTCTTCTTTCCATCTCCTGTCGACTGCTCTCATCTGCTCTGACTCTAACTAAATCTCATGGCCGACCTTTTTTTCTGCACTACGTATGATTACCACACACCTGCTCCTCCATGAGTGGGTTTATAAAAGGAAGGATGTGAGAAGGATTTTGTCAAATTACAGACCCAAACTTTAAGCTGCACATCGCAGGGGTTTGAATAATCACAATCCGTACGGTAGTTTCAGGGTCTTCTCGTCAGAGTAAACACAGAGCCTCAGACTGTGTACACTGTGTGGTGGTGTCTGAACAGGCCTCAGTGACAACACACTGATCTGGGTGTAGATTAAACAAACACTTTGAACTCGGGCGGAGATGGATGAACTCATTCTGGTAACAAAACTCTGCACCAATTTTCAACTTTCATCTCTTTCTCTCTGTCCTTTTCATTTCACTGCCTCTCCAGCCATATTGAGACAATGACGCAGAACGGAAGAGAGAGGGAGAGAGAAAGAAGAAAACCTGGACATCGTCCCAGATTTTCAGTTCCTGTTGAGTAATGAGTATGATGGGAATGGGACTAATGCACAATGTATGTGTGTGTGTGTGTGTGTGTGTGCTGGTGTCGTGTTTTTGGATGTATCAGACTTTGTGGCCACCCAGTCGTGGCTCTAATGGAACAGATCATTGCAGCGTTTTGTTCAGGTCCAGGTGTGTTTTTCATTAAACTAGTTCTAAGATACCAGTAATGTACCATTACTAATCACTTTTGGTTTCAGGAAACAAGTGTGTTTTGTTGGGCTGAGTGAGGCATGTTGTTGGAAGGACAAAGACCTGAGTCTCTTCTTGTTTGCTTTAGTGATGGACAGATTGACAGATGAAGTCAGACAGGAGTCTCCATGGACGATGATGTTTATAGATGATCTGCAGTGAGAGCAGGCAACAACTAGCAGAGAACCTAGAGAGGTGGAACAGTGGAGAACAGTGGAGTGGTGAGGTTACAAGGAGCAGAGGTAGAAGGTGGAGGAGGACCAACTGTTCAGAGCAGTGGAGACTGTGGAAGAGAGGAGGAGAATAGAGTGGAGTCAGGATGGAACAACTGGAGAAAAGAGTCAGGAGTGATCTGTGATAGAAGAGAGTCAGCTAAGGTGGAGGGAAAGGTTTACAGGACAGTGGTGAGACCAGCCATGATGGATGGATTAGAGACACTAGGAATAGGTAGAAGACAGGAGACAGAGCTGGAGGTGGAGAAGTTAATGCTGAAGTTCTCTTTAGGAGAGACAAGGATGGACAGGATCAGGAATGAGGTGATTAGAGGGACAACACAGACAGGAAGGTTTGGAGAAAAAACTAGAGAAGAAAAAATAGGATGGTTTGGACATGTTCAGAGGAGGGACAGTGGATACATTGTTAGAAGAATGATCCTAGAGATGGAGCTACCAGGTAGGAGACAAAGAGAAGATTGATGGATGCAGTGAGGGAGGACATGGAGGTAGTTGGAGTTAGAGTTGAGGACAAGGGAGGTGAAAAAGGATGATTCACTGTGGCAACCCCTGAAGAAGAGACTGAAGAGAAGCTGAAAGGAAAAGAAGAAGAAGAAGAAGAAGAAGAAGAAGAAGAAGAAGAAGTTCTTCATATTAAAGTCACAAAAACAGAGATTATGGATCAGGTGACGATTAAAATGACATATTGTTGTATTATTGTTGTGGTAGTTATCACTCATGGTTCCCCTGTATCTTTTTACTGTTTGTGGTTACCGCTGTTACGCAGTTACTGTTAAGTAACAGTGATGAAGCATTGTTGTCTTTTGAAGTCACTGTGAAGTATGTGTACGTCTGTCCAGTAGCTCCCTGGAATAGATTCCTTCAGTCTGATTCATTGACCTCCTGGGTCTCCTTTTAAAGGCCGTGTTGTCCTGCTGCTCCATTCCTCCGTCTAACTCCAGTAGTCAGAGACAAACACACACTTTCTGCTCCACTCGCACACCCTCGTCCTCGATAGTTATCCATGTAAACAGTCAAGAATTACGTTGACACACACACGTCTCAATTACTAGACCAAGATAAGAGGTGAACAGTGATGTCAGCAGCTCTACAGAGGGTGGTCTCGGACTTTCTGCCCCTCTGAAGTTTTGTCTATACTGTGCTGCTGCTGCTGCCGTCTGTTAATATACTGCAGGCTGAGGACATTTAACAAGCAGAGAGGACACACAGAGAGAGCAGAGTACATTTAAACACTCCGACCCCCTCTTCCATCTGCAAACACAGCCTTTTAAGGTAAGCTCTCTCTCCCTCTCACTCTTGTCATTTCTTTCTCTTCATCTTCTTCTTCAACTTAACTCTCCGTCCGGGTCTTTCGGCATGCCTGTGTCCTCTGTGTCCTCTCAACCATCATCGTCACCCTTTACTCCCTTTTTATTTCTGCGTCCCCTCTGAGACCTGAATGCCTCTCTCGGGTTTCGTTCTTGAGAACAGCCAATAACAGGCCAACATGGCAGTGTAAGGGGGAAAAGAACAGAGCAAACAAACACAGGTTGTGTTGACGTGACGGTACGATGGCAGTGATACAGCGAGGAGAACATGGAGGCTGGATATCAGTGTCTTATAAGAATCTAAACCCAGGGATTTCTTCATAGGCTGCTGGTGCATTTAAACGTAGCTTTCTGTTCTTTTGTCCATATATGGGGCAAGGAATGTGGAGAAAAGGAGAGAGGCCATGAATGACTGATGTCCCTCTCCCACTGTGCTCTCTCTCCCTCTCGGTGCCTCCTCTTTCTTCTGTTTTACTAAATCATCCAGAGTTGTGTTGTTGCTTTTATGTGTGACCAAGGAATGTACATAAAATATGCAAACGTTTGTGTAATATAGACCCAAATACACACACACTCACACACACACACACACACAAAGAGTCAAGAGTTGTTTATGCTCTAGGCTGAGACTCAGGAGAAAAGTTAAAATTATCCATCCATGCATGTTAGTTTAGATCAGACCTGGGCAAAATAAGGCCCGCAGGCCGGATGCGGCCCGTTTGGCGTTTCAATTCGGCCCGCCCAACTTGTCCAAATTATACTTTTAATCAATATTATCATTATCCATCTGCCTTTTCCCTGCTGGGTCCATCTAAACCCAGGCTAAAGGCCTGGTTTAGATGGACAGTTAGATTAAAACTTTAATAATCCTTCAGTGGTATCCTTTAGAAAATTAAGGGGTAGCTAATTCATTAGCTACCAGTCTCCACGATCACTACCCAAATGCTCTTTACGAGCCCCTCAAGAACCTTCCTCCAGTTGGTGAAGCCAAACTGGGATGAGATCTTGCCCAGGAAGTGAACCCTGGAGTTCCACACCAATGACAGAGACATTGACTCTGGGCCAAAGCGCATTATCAGATCAAATTCCCAAAAATGTCATGTTTGTCATGTGTTGGTTCACTGTTGGGGTTTGAGTCTGAGTCCAGTTGAACTAAGATTAAGTCAAGATCCCAGTAGACCTCTGTGATTTGAGTCGGGGCCAGGATCTTGACCATACACACACACAAACATCAGTGTGTTGTTGACGTCATCATAACCCCTGCAGCTCAGCGAAATGACCTGTGAGTGTGTGTGTGTGTGTGTTCCTCCAGGTGACATTGTGGGTTAGGAGTGTGACGTCACCAGAGGAGGTCTGAGGTTCAGACAAAGTGCCTGAAGACATGGTGAAATATCAGGTGGTGGTTGTCCTCACCTGCATCTGGACTGGATTCACCCAAAACAGATGTGAGAGGAAACAAATAATGATGTCACCCAGAGGAGCCGGGCCTGAGACGATTGAAAAAGTATGCATTCCATTTGTGTAACAGTGGGTTTGCGTGTTTCTGCAACATGCGTAGGAAGGGAAGGGAAAATGTTATTTCGGATTTCTCTTCGAACCCTGTGGCCTTTCCTCGGTTCAACACATTATCCCTGTCCTTCATCCACAAATTATTGTCTTCTTTTGGTTTCACTTCTCTTTTAAATGAGATCAGGTTACAAATGTTTTCCTTTTGGACATTACAAATCCGCAGAGTATTATTCATATATTAAGATTAAGATAAAAAATGTTTTTGTCATTGTAACATTGTGATTCACACCACAGCACACAACTAAATTTGGCCTCTGCATTTAACCCATCACCAAAGTGAGCAGTGGACAGCTTTTGAGCGCCCGGGGAGCTGTGAGTGAGGACAATATCATGCTGAGGACACCTCAGCGGTAACTTGGCGGGGACCTTGCAGACCCAAGTCTGCTTCCTTAACCACTAGGCCACCAACTGCCCTATATGTTACTATTATAATGTATGAAAAGTAAGTTTTTAGAAAATGAAAAGTTATGGCTGAGGGGTTGGATATGAAAAATGCACAGACATTCATTCATCCTCTTATCCTTTACAGGGTCTCAGGGGCAGCAGTCTCCACGACTGACACCCAAGTCACACTGCTCCATACTGTGAGCCTTCCTCTCGGTAGTGAGCCCACTGTAAGTTATGCTGGACAGGACAGTGTTATGATCAGAGTATCTCCGTTGCAACCTGGTTGTTGGTGGATTTGAACCTGAAGGGTTATGGACCCTAATCCCCTTTCTTAACCACTGGGCCACCACTGCTGCCCATGCACAGACTCTGCTAGAATTCATTTTTTATTACATCGTAAAACAATGGACTTGGAGGTGAGCGGTAATAAAGGCGATATGCTTTCTATGTAGTTTATGAGTAACAATAACAGCCACAAATGAGCAAGAAAACACACAAAAGTATCACAACCAAGAAGAAAGTGAAAACAACACAATCCAAGTTGGGCAAAGAACAAGCCAAGAATATTACTATACTTTTGGCACAGTGGTTAAGGAAGCAGACTTGGGTCATTAGGTTCAAATTCACCACCTGGCAGGTTGTCACTGAGTTGCTGTCCTAACCCACATAACTCACCACCCACAGGTGTCAGAAGGGTCTGGGAAGGGCATGGCGTGATGTGGGCGGAGTTAGGACCCAGATGTAGGACTGACAGAGTTCAGGGGTAAAGGGCCAGGCATGAACAAAGCATGAATTGGTCAAAAACAGCAAAGCATGGACAGAACTTGGAACAAAGCATGAAACTAAGCATGGACTATAAACTATAAAATACTCACGACAAGACGTGAAACAACTACAAAACAATCATGAAACAGCTAGAAACGATGAACCCACCAGAAACAAACATGAAACAATGAACCAACAAGACGCAGTGAGGGAGAGGAGTTTATATACACCGGGCACCAGGTGACACAAGTGGGACTAACGACAGAGACACAGGTGCGCGTGATCACACTGACGACCAGACACTGCAGGAAGGGGAGACAGACAGACCTGACAGGAAAAGGAAAGACAGCAGGAAGGGGAGACAGAGACCTGACAACAGGAAGGCTGACAGTATGGAGCAGTGTGATTTGGGTGGCAGTGGTGGAGACTGCTGCCCCTGAGACCCTGTAAAGGATAATAGGATGACGATGAATGAGTGAATGACATTCAGATGCAGTGTATCTTAGTTAACACAAATAATCTTCTACCTGATCCTGACTCGGCTGCTGATAGTGGCCACTGAGAGGCCCATGTGTGGCAAATTCTAGCATTTTAAACCCAGAAATTAACTCAGAAATACACAAAGTTCACACAAAAAAAAGAACTAAAAAAGTTGCTCCGAAATGATCCTCTCTAATAATTCTCTTCATTCTGGTTTTAGTATCCAGCCACCACATCTGAAGGTGAACTCTTTAGACTTCTGTCTTTACTTCTGATTCCTTAATTTAACCTTGGCACTGAAAGCACTGACCATCAAGAACTCTTTCATTTTCTTTATTATGTTTACTCTCTCTACTCTGGCATTACTGTACATCAATGTCTCCTCAGGTTCATAGACAGAGACATTGATTTCACCTCGGTGCATAAGTTCCTGATACATTAAAGTGATTGGCAGCCAAGAACAAACTTAAAGGAAGGACATTCAGCTAATGGACAAAAATCTATTTAGTTCAGTATGGTCGGGATAAAAACTAATGAACAGAGAGACACATAAACCAGGAAGCAGTGAAACTGACTCTAATGAAAATCTATTGTTATTGCAAAACATATTTATTATATTAGTAATGGACTTTGGATGGTTTCCTGTAAAGAGCTTGGCAGGAAACACACACACACAGAGGTTTGCTCAGCTATTCTTGTTCAGATCAGGTACTTTTCTTGAACTCTTAGTCCAGTAAACCCTCCAACATTCTAGATCTCTAAATTTAACAATCCTCCGTCAATACCACACAAATGGAACCCAAAACTTTTTTAACATCTTGAGTGGAACCTAAAACAGAGCCTCAGTACTAATGTTCTGCCTCATTAGGGTCTGTGCTGGTACTGACAGGGTCAGTGAGTAAAGGTCCTGCAGAGGTAAGGAAAACAAAGAAATACACACACACACACTCAGGTAGAGAGACTAGGCTCCTGCCAGACTGAACAGAGTTCTGCTCCCACGTGCACAGCATGACATCATATGATCTCATTATTGAAGCAGTTAGGCTTGACATACAGAGACCTGCAGAGACACGACCTGCAGAGACAAAAAGAGACGCTGACATGAAGGCAGAGAGACGCAGATATCACTCTACCACTGAAAACTTCTCAGAGACTGATCGTCACCTGGAGTTATTGGAATTAGTTTCAAAGTAGGAACGACTAGATTTTTCTAAACGGTTGGAAAGGGTAGTGATGAAGCTCGAAACAAAAATGAAAGAAAAGATCTGATGGATCTACCACTCACTGCTGAATATCTATAAATGGTTCTCAATGTGCTAGCTCAGGCATGGCCTCATTTAATTGGTCTTAAAATTGGACATAGAGCAGAGTCCAGAGCAGAAAGATGGATCGTTTGTTTGAACTACAATAAATGTCAGGTAAAAGTTTTGTCTAAAACCTGAAATCCTACATTTTTGATACCCTTTATGACATTCTGTAGTGGGGAAATACATTATTGTATGGAAAGGCAGAAATTTAATGATTATATAAATAAATCATTTAATTTGGACTAGGTTGGCGGAACGCATCAAAAAGATCAATGGGCCACATCCGGTCCCCGGGCCTTAGTTTGCCCATGCTTGTCCTAGCTTAACAATGTGTAACATTCCCTGCTGGAGAGAAGAAATAATCTTTAAAAAGTAGGGATGTCTGATAATAACTTTTTGTGAGGATGCTTTATGGCATTGTTGACCAAACACATTTACAATTTAAATATCTAACATGGACCTCATTCATTTATCTAATCAAACCACTGTCTGAGTCACTGGCACCAGTGTTGTTCCTAAAATCTTTTTTATTAAAAGAAATTACAATGGGCTGCATTGCTGCCATCTAGTGACATTCAGTTCAATATACAGGAGGTAAATATAACCACACTTTGAGTCTAAATAATTCATTGAGCTCAATCAAACCAACAGTTGATTGTTATTGTTGTTATCCCAAATAAATAAAAATGCTATTTTTTACCATTGCTTCTTTCTTGGTGTGACCTTTAAAGTGTTAATTTGTTGCAGCCCAGAATATATATACTTTTAATAAATTCAAATGCTCTCACTATCTAAACATCTTAAACATTATTATCGTTATAAAATGGGTTAATGGAGAATGAGTGACAGAGTAGGAAGAAAAGAGTGTAAAAGTTTTATTTTCATTTTTTGTTTTATTAAGCAATAGAATTAAGCAATAGTTCTCTTAAAATCTATATATATTTATAAAATCTATAAATAGCGCTATTTTAGGGACTCAAAAATTGCTAATGTTACATTTTGTTATGTCTTCAAAATAACTAAATAACACAGAAATGTCCATTTTAATGTATAATATTCACATTATTGTAGCACGAACAGCCACCGCGTGTCTGCAGTGGGAGAAGACACACAGTGCTCCTGCTGACGTCTCCTCCTCTGAAAGTGTATGTCCTGAAAGAGCTCCAATGCTTGGGTAAATTTTCTTTCTGGTTTGACATTATGATCATTATAGTTAAGAGACACTACCCTATTGACACTGAAGATCAGTCTTTCATCTTCATTCTCTTATCCTTGGCCCTGTCTCCACGACTGACACCCAAATCACACTGCTCCATACTGTCTGCTTTGCTGTGGATGGTGAGACCACTGGATGTTATGTGGGTCTGGATGGTGCATTGCTCAGAACCTGGCGATTTGCGGATCCAAATCCACTTCTTAACCACCAGCCCACCACTAACGACCAATAAAGGCAAATTGCAAAATTCACAATAATCGTTGTGACTAAACGTTGAAAACAATCACCACAAAGGACAAAGCCTGGCTGACCTGGGATCAGGAAGAGAAGCAGTAACCTCGAATTTCTTTCTTGTCTGGCGAAGTAAATCAGAGTTCAGAGTAGCTGTTATTTTGAAGCCCGACTGAACAGCTGGTTTTTCTCCAAAATATTTTTAGCCCACGCATAATTTGATGAAACCCAGGCTTTGCATTATCAGGGTTTCTTTATTGGAGAAAAAAAACCCAATAATGATTCTGAGAGATGTTATATAGTTATATAGTAATACTGAGTTAATTGTACATTTCAAGCTCACAGACCACATCCAGCCCTGGCACTGTGTCATAGAGGCCTTTAACTAAACTGTGGCTGATGGCAGCTACAGGCTTTTTAGAGTGGGTGAACACATAGAATGAAAGTTGATGACTAAGTCCAGGATCGAGACGTGGACTCTGACTCAGACTGTAATGTTTAACATGAATTATTTTCTTTTCTCTTTTTTTTTTGGAGTCATCCCTTAACTCTTTGGGACTTTACTATAATCTTCTGAGTCAGTCTCAACCTCATAACAGCCAGCTAGTCCAGAGTGGGACTCTTCTTAGGTGACTTGACTGTAACACTGGACCTGGTTTTCCATGTGCAGTGCAAGAAAGTCCGGATGATGATAATAGTGAGGTGGTTAAAATAAATGTTTCAGCTGTTTATGCCCACCATGGTTTTGGGTTGTGATGGCAACACTTTATTTTCACTTCCTGACGTTTGACACGGGCGGTGGAAGCAACCGTCTCCTGGTCTTGTGACAGGCAGCAGCTCAACCAGCTGTGCTGCCTTCCTTATCCTGTCATTGTTTTGAATGGACGTACTGAGTAAAAGTGAGATCCAAACGCACTTGTTTGCTCCCTACCACTGTGCTCTGGTGCACAGAAAATAACATGAACATTTTACACGTAGTAGTGTTGGCCTGGAGGGTAAGGAACCAGACCTGGGTCTGAATTCAGGATCTGAACCTGCCAGGTTGCCACTGAGCATGGCACCGACCCACAAAACTCCCAGTGAACTCATCACCCACAGGAAGACTCAGTATGAAGCAGTGTAATTTGGATGGCAGTCCTGACTGAATTAATATTTTACATAAGAATTAACTAAGGATTAGCCAATCAAGAAAAGATCAGTTGTCAAAAGAGATTAGTATAAGGTAATTTTAGCCAAAAATGTATTTAGTTCTCCAGATTACCTCCAACAAATCTGGAAAAATTCAAAATGAGATTTAAAAAGGTAAAATATGCACTAAACACCAGGCCAGGAAGGTTAGGCCAAAAAAATAATGTAACTGTGAATCTGAGAACTTCCACACCAATATTGCCACCCATAAAATTTAATGACAATTTCCTGATGTTATTTTGTGTAAACAGTGTTAATCTGCCCTAATTCTTTGTTTTACCACATTTGTTAAAAAACATATAAAAAGTAAAATGTTTTGCCACTTCTATCAGCCACGTGTCGAACCGTGGCACCAGAACCTTATTATGCACTGAGCTGGCTCTGTAATCATATTACCACAACCATCACTGTGAAAACTCTGCACTTGTTTCTTTTCCACAGCAACACTCACCACCCACTGACCAGCGTGGCCCATGGGTGTGGTAGAGTTACGACTCTGCATGTCACCATTAAAACGGAAGTGTGTACAAATGTGTTCAGGCAGGGCCCTGGTGTTTAACTGGGTGTGAACGGGAGCTCAGAAGAGTTGAAGTTAGTTTTATCAGTGACATTTTTGCTGAATGTCATCATTCGCTTTGGTGATATTCTATTGCAAAACACAGAACGTTGGGAAGTTGCTTGTTAAAACTCAGGGCTGTACAGTACTACAGCCTCCAAACACAAATCCAATGTCCAAGTGTCGCTCTTGTCATATTCAATTTCACCTGCTTATAGAAATTTTGTTTACAATGTATAGCATACATAAGTACAACTTTTTGCCACTGACATTATAAACCATTTTGTAACTTTGATTTCCTACTGGAAGAACTTCAATTGTGCTCGTTTGATTTATGATTAAATGTCAAATTGTTCATTATTTTTGTATCTTTGTACTTGTTTTATTATATTGTATTTTTATGCTCTGGTAACATCCATTGCACTGTCCGTCTGTCCAGGGAGTGGATCCCTCTCCTGTGGTTCTCCCTAAGGTTTCTACCAGTTTTCTTTTCCCTGCTAAAAGTGTATTTTCCCCTCTGTAGTTTTTCCTTCGCCCTGGTTGAGGGTCTAAGGACAGAGGATGTTACAACCCTGTAACTCCCCATGTGACAAATCTGATTTTCAAATGTGGGCTATATAAATAAAATTTGATTGCACTTGTGGCAACAGGTCACAGAAACGGCTTTTGGGAAGACTCAATACTCCATACACCATTATTTTGTGACTTGTTCTGCCTTCCTCATATAACCAGTGAACTCAACATTATGTGGAATGTAATAATAGGACCAGAGCTCTCTCTCTCTCTCTCTGTGTGTCACAGGCCACCAGCAGAAACAGCCACAAACTGCAGGACCATTTTTGGTGGTTAGATCTTTTTCCACCACCGTCCCTGCCCTCTGAGCTTTAGCTCAGACACAGGAAAAGTCTGGGTGACATTCAGACCAAACAGGAGGAGCAGAGACCAGATAGATGGACCACTCAGTGCTGATGGTTGCTGCCCAGGCAGAGTTCAGAGGGTTTCCTGAGATTTCCTCGTTGACTTAAGACTCACACTAAGAGCGATGGCAGCAGGACTCTGTCCTTTCCTAATATGAGCAGGTTAGCAGGGTGATTTATTCCCAGCACTTTGAGCTTGAGCCACGGCAAATATACAGAACACTGTTAAGAGCTAGGAAACAGTTCTGATGTTGTGCTGCGTGTTAAGGGAATTAACCCAACACATCCCTGCCGAGGTCCAAACATAACAAGCTCTCAGACTGACGAGAATCAGGAGGAAGGAATTCCTCACATTCCCCTCGGAGGAACATTTGTTCCACATTAACGAGGCTTTAGAGTTTAGATATGAGATCATTGTTCCCTTTCAGAATTAGTGATGTTCGGGATGTTGGAGGTTACATTGTTGATAGGACCATGGTGCCCTCTAACGGCCATTGTGTAGAAGCGTTGCGTATGTGCCTTCTTGTTTGCTCCCTCTAGTGACTTTTGTTGGCACTAGAAGAAATATCCCCCCCTGCTGCCTGTCGGAGTTATAGACCGATTGCACTGTCCACTCATACGTTTGTCAACCTATCACGACGTGCTGAATACCACGCTGTTGTTGTCCGCATGACGCACTGGACGCATTACGTTTAGTACAGCTTTGGTGTAGGTTCATGAGCCACTGTTTACCATTAAATCCATTTATTCCAGTATCAGAAGATGTAACACAAAACACTTGAGGTACTGGCAGATTTTACCCAACCTTCTAAAGTGGTGCTCAAGGGACAAAGTAGGATTTCCCTGATGAGGGACCTTTATAATCAGGAGGAGCTACTGACATTGTCCACTGACAAAGCATGGTCAGCCCTCGTACAGGCTTTGACAATCGGTATGTTTTTGGTCAAGTATTGGTTAAGACCAGACATAATCAGGGACAGAGTTTCTACTCCCATCGCTGACCATCTTTCAAGTTTTCCTACGCATAAATATTCACCTGCTGGTTACACAGGTCAATAACGGTCATTTATTACCTAAGGTCAAAGTAAAACTAAATCTTATTCATTCAATACCAGGACTTTTTGGGGGGAAATGTCTCCAAAAACACCAATATGTCAAAAAAATCTTTGAAATAAAGCTGGCCATTGGAGAGCTTTTAATTATAAAAATCAATGACAAATTACTTTTCTATTCATTTGTCTTAATGCCAATGCCAACCTGGGTGATGGCAGAAGAGCTGACCTGGGCAAAATAATGCCTGGGGGCCAGACATGGTTCTTTGGGGCAACCAAACGAGTGCATATTATACTATCATCGCGTTTCCCTTCAAAGCCCATATTCCCCAATAGAAAGTGTAGAAAAGACAAAGAGTTTTCCACATTTACTTGTGACTTTTTACATCTTTTGGTGTAAAAAGACTGGTCAGTCACAATATTTGCCCAACAGGCTAGAGCAGAGACACTTGCGTCGATGGGTAAAAGGGCAAAAACATGGACAAATAAAACTGAGACAAAGATAATTATTATCTTGCGTTGATGCTGGTGAGCTTTGCAGCTGCTTGGAAATTTAAGCGTACTCCCGGATTAAGACTACGCGGGAAGTAGACCGCGCCCTCCCAACAGTACTGGTAACATCTGAGCGGAAAGATGGTATTTATCCTGTAATGTGTCACACTGAATTTTGACACCCTCAATTGTTTTTTTTTTCTAAACCTTTACCAGACTTGACCCAAAAGTTCGGGAAAGTTAAGACCTTTATCGGCAGAGAGCTGCTGTTCAGAAAGAGAAAAAGAGAAGCATTAATATCACCAGAATAGACAACAAGACAAAATAGATGTGTGTACCTCATACTTAATGAAAATAGGATTTATTTGTACATTTCTCAGAAGTGAATTACTTCAAACAATCGGTCCAAAATACGTATATACAGTTACATTTGTCAACTTCCTAGTTTAAAGAATGTGTGGAATACAAATAAATATGTACAAGACAGTATTTGTGGACCAACTTCTTGGTGTAGTTGAGGGAAGGGCTGCAGTCAGCTGACCAGGAGAGCTGCAGCAGCTTCCCTGACCAAAGGCTACTGATATTGGTGTGGAGGTATGGGTGAAATGCGATCACTTATACCACTTTGTTACCGATACTACCTTTAAACATAATACCAGGCAGAGTTGGCAGCTGCTTGTCCGGTCTCTTCACCGCCCACCAGCAGAATCCACTTTAGCATAAAGAAAAATAGGTGGCGCTAAATGAAAATGATCTTTTGTACATGGGTGCAGGTTCACAAAGAGATCAATTCTGACTATAAGAGGATATGACACGTCGTTATTGTCAGCTACGCACTTTCATGTGTTTAAATGCAAATTGAGCTTTTTATCAAAACTGAAAAAATGGAGGATCATAACCAAGTTACGCTGATGTAATGAGTTTCACTACAATAAAGCAATAAAGGCAGAGGAACTTTAGTTCCAATTTCTGACCATTGACCAATACAATATCCATTATTAAATGTATTGAACATCCAATTCTACAATTTACAATTTTTTGGCATTGTTGTATTAATTTGCCAGCTATTTGTGAAGAATTTGTGTAAATAAATTCAACCCCCTCAATTTCACATATCTTTTTGTTGTATTTAACTCTTTGTGGACCTTCACCGTAATTTTAACATTTTATGTACGGAACAAAGTAAAGACATAGTAAGTCAGCTCAGCTTTACATATAACACAATGCAAAGAATCTTAAAAGTACTCAAAATCAACTAACTGGCAACAAGAACAATGTAGATCTAATGTAAAGGCCACTGCTGAATACTTCAGACCTGTAGAGAAAAAAAAAAAGAGAGCCTTTTTAACAGATCCTTACCATGGAGTCAAGCAGACAAAGGTGTTCAGAAAGCCACTCAGCCAGCATGGTAGATCAACCATTACCTAGAAGAAACTGTCGACAAGGTTTAGCAGTAACATGTACGTAAACCATCATCACACAATGCATGCAGTTCAACAGTTCTTAGGTAATCTACTGTCTCTTTTTTCAGTACATCGAGTTCAGTCTCATTATCTGAAAACAAGGATAGGTACTTGACCCTACATTTTGAGTGACGCACTCGCACTCTGTGCACACTTGGTGCAGAACTCCACTGAGACTTGGTTTTTGTCCACGTGCAGACACACGCCACCAGATGTCTCTTTCTCCTCCACTTTTATGCGCTTTCTGGGTAAAGCGTAGTCGTGGTCGTTGCCATCGGGTCCCTGGAAAAGCGAGGAGGATAATTTCATCCCATTCACACCACTCAACCTGGACAAGAGCTGGGCTAACATGCTCTCATTAGCCAGCACAGCTCTCAAGTACCTGGTTTCATCTTCTAGTTCTTCCACTCTCTTGGTTAGCTGGGAATTCTCCTGCTTGAGAGTGTTGTTTTCTGTTGAAAGGATGCCGACTTTTCCCTCTAGGCTAGTTACATATTCTTTCTTCTTGATACGATTCAATCGAGCAGCGATAGCATTCTTGTTGATAACGCAGGTTGACTGGTTACGTCTGTTCTTGTTCTTCAAATCAGTCGGTCCTAATCTATCAGGAGATGAGGCCGTTGAAGCGTCAAACTCAGCATCTTGATCGTTGCCACGAAACTGGCCAAGCTCTGATAACTCCATGTCGAAAAGAAGAGATGCGGGATCTTTTCCCAGTGCCCATGACATTCCTTCTGATTTGAACAGGTCACGTAGCAGGATATCATCGCTGTCTTCAGTTGAGAATCCATCTTCAGGTGGGAAACCGTCAGGACTTGGCAGATCTATTACAGCTTCCACTGCATCCAAGACTTCAACCTCCAGGGATGGTGTGTTGTTAATGGTGCGGCCTCTTCTTCTGGTAATCATTCTGGACTGACAAATATACTGCTAAGTTGCTGTGGGAACAATGCAACTGTCGCTTGTGAGACCTAAGAAAGTGAAAACAAAAAAATACTGTTTTAGTAAAGCCTTTTAAAGCTACTGGTTTAAAGACGACGTGCATTTTAAACCCAATTAAAAAGAACATTCATTGGTCCCACTTTCATACTTATATGCTTTAACTGAAACTTTTACCGTTGTTTTTTGATTGTGCTGAAAGCCGATTTGTTTTAACACACTGCGATATAATTTTCTGTAACGTCTGACTTGTTGCGCACCTTAACTGACTACTGAACCAGTCACTTGTTGTCAAAGTACAGAATAAGGCCGAACCAACGTAGGCTCAACGTACGTGGCTAGTTTCTTAACACAGGCCTAAATTAGTAGCATCGATATCACACATTCTGTAGCAAAGCCTTTGGTGTATGACTCACACTCGAAAAATAAACGTGACGTTTTTAAACACAAATGGTGTTACACTTAATGGCGGCAAGCGTTTTATTTCTTGTCTTAATCAAACGCCTTTCAAATTAGCATGCTAACTAGGCCGCATGACGCACGTACTTAGTGTCTACATTTCGCGCAACCCTAATATGGTTTACACGTATGACTCTACCCCCCCAAAAAATAAAACATGTTACAACATGACCTACAGAAAATGTTCGCCTCCTCTAGCGGTGGTAAAACAATCGAGTTCGTCTAAAGCAAACCAATCTGCGCACGAGGCGCCAACGTCTATTACGTGCATTTTCGAGGTCAGACACTTACCGTTGGTTACACCCACAAGAAACACAAAGTAATAAAAGTAATTAGAATAAAAAAACACCTGCTGTATTACAAAGAGGATTTCTTTGTCTGCTGTCTGGAAAAGGAGCGAAATATCGAAACGCTCTTCGTCCGACGTCTAACAGGAAATAACCGTAGCCGCTTCTTCTACGGATATTGTCTAAAGCTTAGTACTAGTGCCACCTCCTGGACATTATTTAATACTGCCGGCATTAAACTTAATTTACCAGCTAGTATTTGTGTAGAAAAGAAACAAAAACATAAAAATTTGTAATTTTATGTTATATTTAAACCTTCTGTTACAATTTTTACATTTTAGTTTCCTTGTTACGTATTTTGTCAAATCATTCTGCTTAACTTTAAAGGCTCCATACATTAAATTTATTCTGAAGCTCTTCTCTATATCTACAGTATATCTATATAGCTATTTTACATGTAAAAAAGCCATTCTGTTAAATCGCACTATTGTAATATAGGTTTCTATGCCAAATATGGCAACTCCTTTATCCATCTCACCTAACCTTTAAACTATGCCAAATTAAAGTTAGACTCTGTGAATAGCAAAGGTTGATAATGTTATCGATAAATGTGAAACTAGCTCCAATGACGAGCCGTCAAATAAGTTAATCAAATCATTCAGATTATGTTTTATTATGTTTAAACACGTTGGATAATCAGACTATCTCATCATATTAACCCATAATTTCCTGAAGGATACCCTAAAGTGATTAATGAAATTCTTTCTATCTATCTTTCATGTCAACATTACCTTGTTTTCTTTCACCTCTATCACATTAAGGTGTGAACAATATCACATGGACAAAACTGGAACACATTATTTTATTATTTCAAAAATGCATTTGAGAAAAAAAAAAGAACTCATGATTTACTGACTTCAAACCAAACATTTCACTCAGATCCCATCACTGAGAAAGAGAAGAAAATTGTCCTAACAATTTAAATAATTTCTGCAAAACGTGGTCAAAACATTGGACATGGTTTTACTGAATATAGAATTGTCTGTATGGGCAGATTTAAATCAATGATTTTTTTTGGAAGTTCCACTGTTTAAAACAGCTGCAGTCCTGTCTTCAGTTTGTTAAGGTCACTGTGGCTCCAGAGGAGGCCATCACCTGTCCTCAATGGGGCAGACACTCCAGCACCTCGTCCCATGCTCCTCTCCATCTCAACCGGCTGGTCAAACACTGTCATTGTTGAGTAATTTTCCACCATGAGACACGAAGGTTCGTCTGACTGTCCGGGGACTTTACCCAAAGGATAGTTTTTCCATAAAACCCTGTCCGTGCACACCTGCCATGGAGAACCTCGAAGCACCTTTGCCGTTTCGGCCTGAGTGTCAACTGACATGAAGTCCTTCGAGGCCTCGCTCTGTTCCGAGTTGTCCCTGGAACGCGTCGAATGTCCATTTTGCCTTGAACGCTTCAGGCTCTCCAATGTGTATGTGGGCTGTTTGTGCTGCTCAGGAGAAGGATCAGAGTTACTGTGCGAGGTTTGTGTGTAGATGGAGCACAGCTGGAGCAGCTTCCTCCTGGTTTCTGCTGGCAGAGGAATCTCCATGTCATCCATGATCAACCGGAGCAGATGTGGTGTGCTCACACAAGGAGCATCCAGGCAGGCTGACAGCAGCTGCTGCCACCTCAGCTGGAGGCGGTTCACAAAGATCCTGTCCTTTAGTCGGGACTTCTTCTGGCTCTTGGTTTCAAACCGGTATTCAACCTTTTTGCTGTTGCAAAGAATAATTTCAGAAATCCATGCAGACAAGTAGAAAACCCTGTGGCTGCTTTGCTCAATGAAGAGCAACTTCAGCTCAGCAAAAAGCTTCTCAAGGAGAACATTGATGAAGGCGGGAGAGTTGAGCATCTTCAGAAGAGGCAGCCAGAAACGCAGGAAGGTTTGAGGAAGTTTAGGTTCCGATGGCTCGGAAAAAGAATCGCAACCAAGTGCTTCTAGTTGCTCCACAGTCGGAACCAGAAATCCATCTTCCAACATTGCATCCACCAGCAAATCACCAGACTCTAAGGCAAACTGCTTAATTTCACCCAGTAACCAACTCATGTCTGCAAAAGGCAAAGGACTCCCATCTGTGTCCTCTGGGACTTCATTTGGAACCTGGTACTGCACCTTCTCAAAAGAGATGAGAAGTTCTCTGGCCTTCTTGAAGGCCTCTCTCTCTTTCTGTCGCGATACCAGCTCGTCCTCTTGACGCCTCAGGTCCATCTCCTCATCTTCTGCGTCTAGCTGCGACTCCCAGTCCTCTCCTTCAGGTCCTCCTCCCATTTGTCTGGACCAGTACTCGTGCTGGAGCCACTCCAGAACCACATCGCACCCCTTCCTGCACCACTTCAGAGTGGGGAGTTTACGGTGGGTCACTTCATGCCTCAAGTTGACAATCCACTCCGGGATGTTGAGGTTTCCGGCCAACCGCCTCAGTGGTCGAGCCACTCTCCCTTGCTGACGCTCAGTGATCAGGTTAACGAACCGAACCAGCGCTGTTCCGTAGAGCAGCACCAGGTCGTCCGAGTTCAGCTGTCCGAACCGGTCCAGGACCTGACACCGGACCAGGTCCGCGGTGCAGTCAACGGCCACGGGACTGTTGCCGGCGTAACGACTCTTCCAGGCGGAGATTCTCTGCAGGGCAAACTTTTGTAAGGCCGGGTCTTTGGAGTAAAGATACTCCTGAACCTGATCCCACTCAGCTTTGTTCAGCCACGCCACCACATGGCGCCGTTTTTCCGAGCTGCGTTTCTTCATGATGACGCAGAAAGCGGAGTGAAATGTATCGAACTAAAACAAAACGACTGCTAACCGCTAGCTGCAGTATCGCGACCCCTCTTTAATTAACTGTTTTCTATTTCACAAATTCAGTGAAGATGTGAGAGGACGGATAACAATTTCGGTGGAGACGGAAGTTGTTCTTCTTCCCTTTTTAATGCGTTAACGTGGTTGGCAAACTGCGTGTGGCACTTCGACGCCACCTACTGGATTGCAGTGTGCATTGACTGGCCAGGTAGATGCAGTGCATCCGGAAAGTAGTCACAGCGCTTCAATTTTTCCTATTTTTTTTATGTTACAGCCTTATTCCAAAATTGATTCATACTGAAAATGTGAACAAAAGTTTTTTAGAATATTTTGCAAATGTATTAAAAATAAAAAAAAACTAAGAAAACACGTTCCTTACACATTTTACATGTTATTATTAATACATTTGCAAATAATTCTAAAACATTTTTTCACATTGTCATTATGGGGTGTTGTGTGTGTGTGTAACATACAAGTGCTGTGAATACTTCCTGGATGAACTGTATATAAGCTCCATTAAAATGTTTTTTATATGAAAAGGTATGCACTTTAAAAGTTTGAAAGTGTTTACCATAATGAAAAAAAGTGACTGCCGAGAATGAAATATATATATGTTATATATATATATATAATTTTTTTCATCAAATACAATGAGATAAAAACAAAAGCTTGACACAATTATTTACACAGTGCATTCATAATATAAAATGCTTTAAATGGCGCTGACCAAACACATCAGCGATCATGTGCAATAAGGCAGAGATTCTTTTCAATGGAAGCTGCTTCTCAGTGAGATACTGAAAAAAAATCCCTCTAAACAAACAGTTAGGGGCCATTTCTGTCAACAGTTGTTTCACAGTGAAGTTTGGCACGTTTGCAGTGGTGAATCCTGTGATCATGAGTCCATGAGGTCATCTGTTTTCAGCCAATTTCGAATAAAAATGCATATATGACAATCTATGTGAAAAAATGTAAAAAGAAACAAACACAAACACACAAAGAAAAAGGTTGCAACTGAGACTGCTGTGTGGAACCTCCATTTTTGGGGAACCATGATCTCACGACCTTCAGTAAAACCTCGACTGGGTAGTGGTCGCTGACGCCGAGCGCCTGAAAGCACAGAGTGTACCTGTTACATCAACAGTAATTAAAACACTGGATGTTTTTGCAGAGATTTATCAGACTAAAGTAAGAGACACACAGTTGGTCTGTTACCTGTTCCTCTGTGAGTAGATACTCTGTTTGGAAGTTAAACGGTTTGGCCGACATCGGCACAATTTCTCTAGCAAATTGTTCCCCATTCACAACGATCCTGTTGGAACACAGAAAGTTCAGAGGCTACAAAAAAATAATCCGATAAAGCAGCAGTGTTTTCACAGTGAAACAGAAGATCCCACAGAGGTTAATAAAAAGATGCAGACAGGATATAATGGACAAAAATATCCCTCAGGACCAGACCTGAGCAAACTACGGCTCACAGGCCAGATACTGCCCTCTTGTCTCTCTAATCCAGTCTGACAAACATTGCTACAAGAAATAGTAAAGACTGATGTCAAGATTTCTGTTTCAAGTATTACGTCCATCCATCCATCCATCTTCATCCGCTTATCTGGAACTAGGTTTCTGGAGCAGCATTCAAAGAAGGGATACCCAGACTTCCCTCTTCCCAGACACTTCGTCCAGCTCATCTGGGAAGATCCCGAGGCATTCCCAGGTCATTCCCATTCCTCTGGGTCTCCTCCCAGTGGGACATCACCCAAACACCTCTGCCCAAGCCACATCAACTGACTCCACTCAATGTGACGGAGCAGTGGCTCCTCCCGGATGTCAGAGCTCCTCGCCTCAGCTCATTTACGCCGCTTGTATCTGGGATCGCGTTCTTTCAGTCATGGCCACAGTTCAAGAATACCACAGATTGTAAAAAGGAGGCAAACTGATTATAATTTCAGCATTCTGTCACCTGTCGTAAGAGCAAGAGGTGGTGGATCGCACTGTGGTGTCTGTTTCGTCATCGATAAGCCAATAAAGCCTCTGGTCTGTAATGAGGCGAACCTTCTTCCTGTTCTTCTTAGCCAAGTAGCCACAGTCAGCGTTGAAGTCGCCCAGAAGCATCACATTCTATTCATAGACAAAACAACCGTCCACTTTTCAACTTATTCATTATTTTTAGTGCAAATATATCACCTAGAGTTTTGTCAACCATTGATATGAAGCCTTTACCTCAGTTTTCCACATCCTTTTTACATGTTGCAATACATCATAGAGTGCGTCCAGCTCTTGAGTGGTGTTGGATGGAGTCGTATGCTGTGGTATCAGGACAAACTCCTTTATAGCTGCAAAATTAGAGAAAGGTTTTGCCTGTTACTGCGATAAAAAAAGAAAAATTTACATTCATATAATTTCCTCTGTGACATCCTCCTGTCTTTCACAGGGTCACGGGGAAGCAGTCCCTACTGGTGAGTCCACTGGAAGTTATGTAGAGACAGTATAACATATGTTAATGTAGAGAGTAAGACTGTTGTTATCAGTCTTGAGAGGTGGCAAAATTAACCTGTTGTTGAGGCTTTAAAGCGGACAACAAATGGTTCTCTGGAGAAGACGTCAACATTTCCTGGTCGAGTATCTGGATACTGGTACTTTCCCGTCACTGTCACTGTATCAGTTCTGCAAACAACCAGGAAGCACAAATGAAAGCCTCACCTGGATGAGGGAATTACATCATTGTCCCGATTTCAGCGTGGTTGTGTCAAATCTGTCATTTATTGTTTTTTTTCCTCTGATAATAATAATCCCAAAGCACAATGCCTGTGTTTCGCCAGATTTGTTTGAAATGTTTGCAAGGTCCAAATGTTTACCTCAGTTTTAAGGGAAAACAGATGCACGTTATGGTTAAAATTCCATGCTTGGACATTTTCAGACAATAAGATGTCAGCTAAATCTTTATGTTAAACATCACTAGATTTGACAAGTAATAAATTCTTTTCCTCATCTCATCTAATCCAAGTTCTTATTTATGTTTTGGTGAATACAGATGTAAAAGCTGTCTAAGATATGTTTCAATTGCTCATCTCACCTGTAAACAAAGACATACTGCTCCTGGTATGTCTCAGATCTGCCCAAACGCTCACTGGCTACAATCTCATATCGATGACGAGTGTCGAAGCTGAAGAGACAAAGAAAAGCAGAGACCAGACGTCAAACTCTGTGTCTGAGAATAAATAACATAACCCTGCAGCAACAATATTGATCATTTTCCATGGATTGAAGTTGAAGTGTGTCCAAATGTTTACGTTTGTTTGTGTCTGTGTGCAGACACATTTACCGGTTGATTTGGGAGAGCAGCTGCGGCAGAGCTTTCGCTCTGCTGTCTCTCACTTCTTGAAGCAAACAGATATCACAGCGAGAGATGATCTGAAACAAATAGAGACAAAAAGAGAAAGAATTATAAGCAACTGTTCAGTTCAATATAAAATGGAATGCTACAAGGTCTCCCCCTGTCCTCTGTTTCTTCTACTCTGACTCCAACTACCTCCATGTCCTCCCTCGCTGCATCCATCACTCTCCTCTTTGCCTCCTACCTGGTAGCTCCATCTCTAGGATCATTCTTCTACCAATGTATCCACTGTCCCTCCTGTGGACATGTCCAAACCATCTCAGTCTAGGTGTTGAGTGAAATCTCCAAAAATGTTTGACCTAATCCTGGATGTTTATGTTTTTAGCGTCTCTAAATCTGGATATCACTGCCAAATTGCATACAAGAACATTTTAACCGGCACTATTTTCAAAGTTTGGTTCATTGTGTTTGTTCTTTAGGATGTCAATTAAATAGCCTTGTTCCCTCCTGAAGAAAAATACACTTTTAAATACAGTTCCTAGTGAAAAGAAGTCAATGGAGCTTCATTAGAAACCTACCTTTGACAGCATGAGCATTACATCTTGTTTTTTAGCCTTGGATTCACCAAAGTGATGAAGGTTGAAGGCACACACTCTAAAGTCTGACGCTCCTTCAACATCATATACTGCCGTGAGGAATGGGAGCAGAAGGAGGAAGGATGACCCCATGGCACTGACTCTAGATGCTGCAGAACAAATGTAGACTTAAGGATGCATGATTTCAAGCAAGGCTGGGTTACAAAATTTCTCCTGGAGGAACACTGTCCTAGATGAAAGAGAACTTCACAGTTATGAGATAATAAAGAGTGAGATAATAAAATAATAATAATAGACATTTAAGCTTGTTTTTTCCTCCTTTCAATTTGGCTTGTCCCTTATTCAGGGGTTACTGCGCTGAATCAACATTTTCCATCTCCTCTGTTCTCTGTATCTTCTACTCTAACTCCAACTACCTCCATGTCCTCACTCACTGTCTCCATCAATCTCCTCTTTGTCTCCTACCTGGTAGCTCCATCTCTACCAAAAGATTATTCTCCCAATCATTCTTCTACCAATTTGTCCACTGTCCCTTGTCTGAATATGTCCAAACCATCTCAATCTGGCTTCTGTAGCATTTTCTCCAAACCTTCTTGTCTGTGTTTAATCACCTCATTCCTGATCCTGTCCATCCTTGTCTCTCCTAAAGAGGATCTCAGCATCTTTAACTCCTCCACCATCAGCTCTGTCTCCTGTCTATTCCTAGTGTCTCTAAACCAGTGCTTCTCAATTATTTTCTGTTACGCCCCACCTAGGTACACCTCTGCATAACATTGTATCCTTGTGAACATAAAGAAAACAAAAAGAAAGAGATATAGTTCAACTTACAAGGATATGCGATTACACTTTATTGTAGTATACACTTACACCTACACTTTAGAAGCACTGCTCTAAACCATCCATCATGGTTGGTCTCATGACAGTCCTGTAAACCTTTCCCTTCATCTTGACTGATACTCTTCTATCACAGATCACTCTGATCACTTTTCTCCAGTTGTTTCATCCAAGACAGGAAAGAGGCGTAAGAAAGAAAGAAAGAAAGGAAGGAAGGAAGGAAGGAAGGGGCTAGCTTGATAATTAAATGACATAATCAGCCCTGGAAAGAATAAAGTTGTTAATGTTTTGTACATAAAAATCTTGGCAATTAAATTATTTAAAGGCAAAACTTTTGAACATTCTATAAACTGTAGCAGCAGATCATGTTAAGGGCTTGTGTTTTAACTGTATGAATACAACCCAAACAGCAGGTACCATGGTCTTAGCAAACACTGACTTGCTATTTTGTCACATGACAACCATAACACTTCCTGTTTTCTGAGAAAAAAAAAAATTAATATAGACCAACTTATCTTCCTTCCACTTATTTCCAGTGAACCCAGATGGTTGACATTTTGTGTTCAGTTTCGAAAATGTTTTGACATTTTGTAAAATACGCTCAGGGGAACATTGTTTCCTGTGATTAGACAGAAAGTCACTTCAGCTCTGCCCAAAGTCCATCAACAGAATCAGGATTAGGTGTGAAATGAACTCATCAATGAAAATAGAGGCTGTTGTCAGCTGATAAACGGTTGACCACTGTTTATCACTATAGTCATATGATGACCATTTTTGACCAATACTTGAATATCTTAAAGCAAATTTGACAAAATACTGATAATATCAATAAGAACATTCTGACATTTCCTTAAAAAACAATTATTATTTCAAGGACTTGAATTATTCCATCACCACACAGTTAACTTAAGCTTAATGTAGATTGACTTATTTTAACTTTAACTAAATAAGTTGGAAGCTGTTTGGGATTTGTCCATTTGTAAAGGCGCACTTAAAACCCTAATATTTTCACATAATCGACAGTGCGCCTTATGTGTGAATTTGGGTTGTGTTTACTAACCTGGTATTG
>JAFBJS010002170.1:255197-313954 GCA_016785265.1 Paraplagusia blochii | reverse complement strand
ACAAAATACTGATAATATCAATAAGAACATTCTGACCTTTCCTAAAAAAAGCAATTATTATTTCAAGGACTTGAATTATTCCATCACCACACAGTTAAGTTAAGCTTAATGTAGATTGACTTATTTTAACTTTAACTAAATAAGTTGGAAGCTGTTTGGGATTTGTCCATTTGTAAAGGCGCACTTAAAACCCTAATATTTTCACATAATCGACAGTGCGCCTTATGTGTGAATTTGGGTTGTGTTTACTAACCTGGTATTGCGCTCAGAAATCAATATCAATGGACGGCAAAATATGCGGTATACATACATGTAAATAGATATAACTTTAAGTATAAGTAGAAATTATGTAATTTGTGATATAAATCTTGTGTAAGCGCAGAAAACAAAAACACAAGAAACATATAAAACATTTTAGAGTTGTTTTTGTTATAATTTACTGTATTTTGGAAATAGAAATAGAAGAAGACAGCGCAGCTAAGGCCACTGGGTGTCAACATCACCTAAACACCGCTGGGCTGGGACGCTTTGAACGCCTCTCTCTCATCTCTGCCCGCGAAGACCATGTAGGAAAACATGACTTGATGGAGCGTTTGGAAAACACACCGGGAGGAGCAGGTTTCCACCAATGCACACACATTTAGAAAACGCCACCGCATCCACAATTCATTCGCCAGTTTTATACCTTATTACCAGACAAAAAATATTCTAAATGTATTACTTTAATTTTTACCCCGTACACTGTATAGCTGTTTCTGTCACTAACTTCAATCCTAACTCTTTAACAGTGTTTAACGCCCCACACTTACATGGTACATTCCCTATAACTATAGAACACCAATACTAACTGTATACTACTACTACTACAACTGTTCCCATGTTGACTGTGAGATATATGACCGATATGGTCAAACACTCAGACACCCACAACCAAACTAATGTACGCAGCAAGCCTCCCCTGACCTTTCTTCGCGTTCCCCAAAGATTAAAACCAGATCTCTTAACCATCGGTCACTTACCAACTGGTTATTTCCTCAGGGTTGGTGTCCGTCTTTGTCACAGCTTCTCTTTTATATCTCCTTCTGAAACCTGAAGCTGTCAGTACCACTGACTTCCTGTGGGAGGAGCTTGTGAATCTCGCATTCATAGACATGTCTTGACAACATACTATTTGTAATCCCCAATATATTGTAATTAATAAAGCAGCAGATAAATATTATGAAGTAAAACTCTTCAAACCGACACTTTTTTAAATATTCTGACTATATATCAATAGTCTTAGTATCTAAGACTGTCTCCGGACTAGATGCCGCAACTTTTATCACAATTTTAACCGTGCAGCTTATGCAGATATACGGCAAATGTATGCATTTTTTCTAACGGCCGCCAAGAGGCGCGAGAGCAGAAAAGGTAAATAGAAGCTTGGTACATACGGTAACGCGCTTTGCACATGAATAAAATTAGCATATACTGCAGCATATAGCCATTTGCGGCTAAGAAATTTTAATCAAACCTGTTATTTTTCTGAAAAAAAAGCTTCCAACTGTTCCCCTCATACCAAATTAAGGACGCATATAAGATTCCCAAAAAAGCTGGAAGGGTGGGAGACATTTATGGTTTTAATAAGATTTAGTATTTAGTTTACAAGTTTTACTGAAGTTGTCACCAATAGCTGGGACTCTGAAGACTGTTTTCACATGACTCAGAAAGACTTGTTGTAATGCTGTCCTTGTACATAAAAAGGACAGTGTGACATATTAACACGTAGGCCATTTTATTAGACTTTAAAATAACAAGACAAACCACCAGTTATTGTAATTAAACGCGCTTTTATTGGTCGTCTGTCAGAAAGCCTATGCAGCATGAAGGGCCTTCCAGCGGGTCAGAGGACCCCTGCTGGCGATGTACTTCACTCCACAGCCGTCTGGGATAAGACGCTTCTCAGCCATCATGTCATCAAAGTCACAGGCGTTGAACTTGGTGAAGCCATACTTCTTGGAGATATGGATCTGTTGAGAGAATGATGATTCCATTTAGAAATATGACATACTGGTATGAAGTGTAACCCTCCAGGTGAGTATGTTTGTCTCAGTGGTCCCTTAAAGCACTCAGCACCTCCCAGCTGAGGACATACACAACCAAAGAATCGCTGTCTGCAGCCTTTGCACACCAGAGACGCACCGCAGCAGGACTGGTCGGCTTAATAAGCTGCAGAGCATTTTCATTTACTACTCGTCTTTGTCTAACAACAACTTGTCTATAAACATAAGAGAAGACATCGTAGTTTGGTTGTGCCAAGTGTCGTTACCTTCTGGCGTCCAGGGAACTTGAACTTGGCTCTACGCAGAGCCTCGATCACATGCTCCTTGTTCTGGGTCTTGGTGCGCACAGACATGATCACCTGACCGATGTGCACACGAGCCACGGTGCCCTGGGGTTTGCCAAAAGCACCACGCATTCCAGTCTGGAGCCTAGGAGTGAAAAAAAAATTAAATACATAAACTTCTTGACATCTAGAGCCTACACCTCAGCCTCAGAATTATAAAACACTGGCGATCCTCACCTATCAGCTCCAGCACAGGATAACATTTTGTTGATGCGGATCACGTGGAAGGGGTGCAGGCGCATACGGATGTGGAAACCGTCCTTACCGCAGGTCTTGACCATGTACTTGTTAGCACAGATACGGGCAGCCTCCAGAGCTACAGATATTCAAGTAGAAATGTGACTTTAAGACATCATATTGCAGTTTCTCAGAAAAAATAATTTGTTCCACATAAAATCCACCCTGAGATCTGAATTAAGTAGATATTTTGAGGTAAGGTATATTAGCAGGTTACAGGTACTGACATTTTAGCCAAGAGAAAAACAGCCTTAGAAATGATTCAATAATCAATTAAGAAAGACAGCTTAATAAATATTTGAATAATTAAGTATATCCTGGTAGTTAAGAGGAAAAGCACTTGTCATGTGTTCTCAGGGTTTCCTCACATACTGACCTTCTGAAGACAGCTGCTCGTACTCATCAGAGACCATGTGGCCACAAAGGGGGAACTCATCTACCTTGGCCTTCTTCCTACCCAAGTCAAAGATCCTGATCTTAGGATCTAGAAGGTAAAACACATTCAGAATAAATAGAAAATAAATATATCTACTTATCAATGCAATTAAAATAGAAAATGCTTTGGGTTATATTAAGACATGTTGTCTCAGTGGTCCCTTAAAGCACTCAGCACTGCACAGCTGAGGACATACACAACCAAAGAGTTGATGTCTGCAGCCTTTGCACACCAGAGACGCACTGGAGCAAAACTGGTCGGCTTAATAAGCTGCAGAACCATCTCTGGATGGAAACAGAGCTGCTTCTTACCCCAGACTAATTTGTTATCAGAACATTAATTTCAGGGAATGGCAAACTGGCTTAAAAATACACTTCCTGATATTTCTAGGTTAGATTCTTTAGGGAAAAATAACAGTGCTATCCTAGAAAATAAATACTCAAAGTATACACTTCATTCCATCAAAGTCAGTAATTTAAGACATCAACATGCCAATGACACTATTATACCTTAAGTAATTTAGACAGACTTGATTGTGTTACTTCTCTACCAGGGAACAAAATATGTATTACTGCCTTCATCCCAATTCGTTTGGCAGAAATAGGATAAATCCTTACCAGGAACACCCCTGCAGAAGCGGGACTTGGGGTAGGGTTTGTTCTTGCAGTAGCGGTAGCTGCAGAACAAAAAACATAATTATTTGGGTTCAAAACAAATACAATGCAACACTCTCAAAGAGATAATTGAAACATGGTACATTTGCATTTTAGTTCAAATGACTTTTATTGCAGATTTAAATATATAAACTAGCCAATAAAATTTAGCTGTATGATAAAGCAAATTTAATAATTTGAAAGGTAGAACGGTTTTATGTCACAATTTCCAACTAAATGAACACAAACAAGGCATTCATACATTTTGAGCTGATCTTTTATTAAGGTTTAGCCACTATGCAATTGTGACAATAGATCAGGGATAGAGGGTAAAATTTGATTCTTTACGAATAAATCACATTCAATGATGTTTCTATACAACTACAAAAACGCTGTTTCGTGGCAGCATTTAATATTACACACACTGTTAACTTTGTCATGACTTTATCGGGGATGTATATAAGCGCTATAAAGTCTTAAAGAATAAAAAATAACTAGCTGCATGCTAATGTACTTAGCGGTTTAGCTGACGCGTTGTGACAACGCTTGTCGTTACATTTAAGTCAATTTCAACAGGCGTTTCGTATTGAGGTCGTTTGAAAACGCATAAGAATACGACATTAGGTAAAATTGGGGAAAATGGACAGTCTAACATGACGCCTCAGAAGTGTCTTACGGCGCCGGTGCACATGGTGCTAACCGAAGCCGCTGCCATTTTCCCCGAGTCGCCTCTATCACTGTGGCCCTACTTCAAAAGACGGAGGAAATGACTTACCAACGGGCTGGACGGCGGCCCATGGTTGCAATCTCTATAAAAGAACACAGGAAGATGTGTTATTTGAGAGAAGGGGAGGAAATACTTCTATATATTTTGAGAAAAAAGTAGATTTTTCTCAGAGCACAGTAAAACGCGCTGCCACCACGCACTCACCTAATGGAGGAAAGGAAGAAGAATGTACTTCCGCTTCGTCATAAGTACAAGGAGGTGTCGACCTCAACATTTTTTTTGTATTTAATCAATATATCTCAAGAATTATCGTTTTTTGTGTTAATGTATGTGTCTTTTATCTAAATTAAAAGTAAGTAAAAACAAATTTTAATATAACATCGAATTGTATTCTTCTTTAATTTACGTGGAAGAACGAAATGCTGGGAAGTGTAGTTTTATACGACATCCATCTCGTCCGCGTAAAAAACACTTCGATAAATGTATTCTTTACCTCATATCCAAACAACATTATATGAAGTATAGAGTTACTAAGTAATGAATTATCACCCAAGCTTTTAATTGGAGACAAAGCCGACAAAGTAATTCTAACAATGGAAAGAAAAAAAGGCCTATGATGTCCAGTATCATAGACAGTGATGGTATAATTATACAAACATATTTTATTAGTTAATTAATAATAATAATAATGATAATTAATAATAATTATTAATAATTAATGAAACACATGGGTTACCTATAAAGGTAAGCGTGGGATGTAGACTTACTGTTCTGTAATTGGAGTGCAGTCCATGATTTATGATAAGATGACATATTAAATTGTTTTAACTCATTTATACACTGACTAAATGGAGATTGAATATAATCCCACATAGTTCCGTCCCAAACCATTGAGTCGGGATTAACCTTAATCAGAGGCCTGTAACATGAGGCTAATGTGACATAAGTGGCTCTTTGGCCTTTTTACACTTGCTCCCCATGAGATTTGATGTAATTTTAATGAATTGTATCAGATGTAAGGCTGATTTTTTTTAGAACTTTTATTGCTTATAAGTACAATCAGCCAGTGTATTATCAGTGAGAGTCATATACTGTGATATGCAAGAATGAAAATCTAAAGAAGCCAAATTGAGAATGTTTGTACGTGTTCAAAAGAGGGACAGTGGATACACTGGTAGAAGAATGATCCAAGAGATGGAGCTACCAGGTAGAAGACAGAGAGGAGATTGATGGATGCAGTGAAGGAGAACATGGAGGTAGTTGGAGTCAGAGTAGAAGATACAGAGGACAGGAGGAGATGTTGATTCACTGTGGCAACCCCTGAAGAAGGGACAAGCCAAAAACGAAAGAATTTGGAACAAACAACACAAGACCACACAGACTTTGTCAAAGTTATTATTGTAGAATACTTTGATGTATTTTTTTTCTTTCATACAGACAAAAGGTGTTGGACTTAATTTCCATTAAATTCTCTTAGATTTCCGTACAGATTTAGTCTACAGTATACAGGTGTGTTCTTCCTCATATATAGATATTTATTCGCTTAAATAACAGGCAAGTAACTCTTTAATATATTCAATAATCTTTATGTTCTGTTTGTTTGTTTTTCTGTTTTTTTTATCATGTTTTTTGTCATTTTTTTGGTCTTTTTGGAAATTAATTTCAGCACAATTAAGGCTGCATTTTCTGTCTGCGGAACAGCACTGCATGGTGCATGGAGGAGGGGACCATTCCATACGTGATATTTACAACAGTATGTATAATAATGAAGAATGCAAAAATTCTCTTTCCCATCTCGTCTGATCACATGGCAGTAAATACTTGCAGCAGATCTAAAAGAGCAGCCTAAACAACACACGGGTGAATGTGTTGCACTTCTGGACCCTCTAGCTCTGCGTTGCCCTCCAGTTCTTTGTCCTCTCCATGCCTGTACTTTGTCCATTTAGATCTTGAGATACGCATTTGTATCTCCTGTTCTTTATTTACAGAGTAGTGTCTCCGGTCTAAGGAGACTTTAGACATCTCCACACCTCTGCACACGTCAGGGGCTGTTCAATGGACAGAAAACACAGCCCTCAGAATATGCTCAGGAGAATGTGCAACTGTCGTTTTGTTTCTTTTTCCACCAGTGGGAGCACCAGAGAAAAAAGTCATTAATAATCATAATAATATACAAGCACTTCCATTTTGTTGTTCCTCTCTTTACAAAAAGCAACAGGTTTGAAATAAATAAATAAATAGTAAATAAAGAAAATAAATAAATAAATAATAAAAAAAGGTGTACCAGGAACATAGTACCTGTAAATTAAAGATGCACATGTGCACATTGGGCGAACTGTACAGTAGTGACGCAGTTGTACAATTTATAATCTTTTTTTGATAAATATAATATATTCTTTTTCACATTATTTGTGTTTTGCGTTCTGTGAAACTGTCTCACAACATCATGATGTAATGTGCCTGGAAGAATGGACGGAGATGGCCGGGACTCAACGGTCAACTTTACACTTCTGTAGACTAATTTACCTGTTAATTAACTTGCTGATTAGTCGGCGGCTAAGTCGTTTCAGACATCGTTTGCCCAAAGATCATCATTGTGAGGATACAGGTCCAGAATTCTGTGAATTTCGCATGAGGTCAAGCCTCCTTGTGACAAAATCAGTCTTGAAAAGTGGACCGAAAGACGTCCCTTGTGTTGCCAACGTACAACAATAAATTGCTGGCCTTTATTGGCTCATATCTGGAGTTTGAACTCTGGGCTAGATCTCAGACAAGCTACAAAATTGTGAATTTTCTGACAAGGGAATAATAGGGCAATGACCCTTTCAACCAAATGTCAAGAGAAGGGTATTTCTGTTTGTTGTGTATTGCCCAGATTTTCAGTCCCAAGAGCGTCCCACTGTCTTGGCGCCAGATCTGCACCGATAAAGGCTTTCATTTACTTGCTGTATGTGAGCTAAGCAAAGTTGATCTGCTATTTGTCACTGCTGTGCATGAGGGTACAGATATTTAGTTGAGAAGGTTAAGATCAGGGTAAAGAGCTGATAATTGCATTATGTCCATGAGTGTCTTCACAATTATATAGATTCAAGTTGTTTTTTCAATAGAGACAGTAGAAGTGGAAAGATTATAGCACACAGTAGTGGGAGAGACAGTATAGCCTAAATGGTTTACCAACACATAAAGAGTGACATTAATGATTCCAAAATGCATGCTTTAAAACAGACAGAGCAATACAATGTCACCACCCACCTGCCCTCGACCGCGGCTCTGGTCAGGGTGGTGACGTGGATGATGATGAGCATTCAAGACACAGTTCTGTACAGGAAAGGGTATTGTGTTCCCAGAGTGCCCTGCACACATCCTGCACCAGAACTAAAGCAGGACAGACGTGTTCTTTCTCCACCATCCGTGTCAGACAGCAGCTCCGTAACCTACTGTAGGGAACAGCTGTGGGTAAGGCAGTCTGTTGCATATTGTCTGCCCATTAGCCTTCTCTGGTGGTAAGAGGAGCAATCGATAGTTTAGGAATATGGAGAGGAGATGCATGAGAAAAAGCAGAGGGAAGGAATGATGGATGGATGGGGTGAACGAATGAATGGATGTAGAAGGTGTCCAGGTTTGTCTTATTGTATTGCAGTCACACTCTGAGGCAACATGAAGTCAGCAGGTTCACCCACACCTAGTGCAACATGGGGTACAGGAGTGCACTCTCACACCCAGTCTGGAATGTATGTCATATGGAATGTTGATGTTTTGTCATAGGGATAAAGAATTTTTTTTATTTTGCCTTGTGTGTAATCTGATCACAGACAGCCTCAGTACAGCATGGCCAATAATCCAGTGTCTTTTCTGCTGACCACCCTCAGTGGAATAGGTAAGTTTAGCCATAGCAGTGTCTCATTGTCTTTTTCATAGTAATAATTTTGGCCGACACTCTTTTGGCTTAATATGTTTCAATATGTTTTTAGATAGTCCAATTAGCTGCTTTTAAGATTGTTCGCACATACACATTGTTGAGTTAAAGCTAGAATAGGTCTATTTTTTGGTTAGAACAGATTTCACAGTGTAACACCGTCCATATTGAAGTTGGTCCCTGTTACGTTGTGCATTCTTTTGAGGGCATCTTTGGTGCAATTTTGAAATAATGCTGATTTGAGATTGCTGCACATAAAACTACATCATTTTTGGAGATTTTTAGTCATCGGCAAGATTAGAGCTCGTCCTGGAAGGTATTGTAACTGAGCATAAAAAGAAATCTGGATATTTAACCAAACATGTTCACTGGTAAGCTGTCCTAATCAACACACAGGAGAAACACGCCAGTTGAACGGGATTCAACCCAAGTGCCTCAAACATGTGCTGACACTAGGTTGGATTTCTTGACTTTGTTTTTCTTTTCCTTTGTCTCAAGAAACAATATCTGGATGAAATAGGAAAACTGTTTCCGTTCCAGTGGTGCAGAGTGGAGTTGTGACTCAAAGACAGATGAGCAGGCCTGGAAGTGAGTGCATGTGAAGTTTTAAAGGGCCATCGTCTGTGCATTGTGTGTGAGATGGCGTTTTAAAGGGTTAATGCTCCACATGCATCCAGCTTTTTTTTTTTTTTAATCTTTTTACCCAAAAAAAAAAAGCAGGAACACATCCGCACCCACTGACGAGAGACCAGATGTGCAGAGATCAGCTGACTGCAGGGCAATACAAGAAATAACTGGAACGAGAAATGAGTATTGGGAGCAGCCCATGAGGTTTGGGTTGTAAGTAACAACTGATACAACAGATCACGTGGGCTCATGGGGTGGCATTCAAGGACCATGCGTATTAGGGACAGAAACATGGGTGGATATGAAAAAGCTCATGACATTGTGTCGCATCCCAGAGATCCAACTGACAAATTGCAAAACACTGCCCCTGTGCAGTGACAGCTAATATCGATCTTGTTCTATCTGGTTTCCAGTCAATGCATTTATCCAGTTGGTTTTCTAGATTTTTCAGGTAAAACTTAACATTTTCCTGCATATTTCTGTCAGCAGATTAGAATGGAGCAGAGTTCTGCACTCTGTCAGTTGTCCATTTACTCAAAATTCTCTTTACTATTAGGTTTCAATGAACAGCAACTTTTAGCCTGTTCTGGTTTTGTTAGTTTTTTTTTCCCTACAAAAGACAAGACAATACACACACATACACATATACTTAGAGAAAGAGGTGATTAAAAACACAATTAGCAAGTAGGGGAAAAAAACAAAGTATTAAACTGATCTAAAGGAAAAGAAATGAGCACCTTTATGCTGAGAATGGGCAGGTCAGAAGACGAAAATGAGCAAAGTTATAGTTAGTTTAAACAAGCCTTACAGCACAAGCCGGGAAGTGACATTAAAGTGGCTGTAGAGAAATGACTATGATGGCAGTGGTGACAAAGGTGCCGTGGCAGGTGGGAGGGTAGTTTATGTGGTCTGGAACATTAAAGATAAACACCGATAGAAGCAGAGTGAGTCAGTCATGGCTTCATGAGTGAAGCACTGAGAGATGCCTTTTTCATTTTTTTTTGTTTGTTTTTGTGTGTTTGTTTTGGACATCTGTCCCTGCCTTTGTTATTAACCATCATACAGCATGTGTGAAAAGTCTGCATGAGGTCAGGCAAGGCAAATGAGGTGTATGGGTTCTGCAGCAGGGTTGATGGATGGGTTGACGGTGGAGAGAGATTAGTTGGTGGGGTGGCTGTTTGTCTCAAGGAGGCTCACACTTGAGAGGGCCAGGACCAAAGGGCAAAGGACAGGCAAAGTTGCAAATGTTCTCTGGGGAGTTTTCCAAGCAGTAGTCTCTGGCCAGTGTTCACTCCCTCCTGTACCTGTACCTCCCTTTGTCCTTTACCCCTTCCTGCTAACTTGTCGTACGTGGATGAAAATGTCATATATTTGTGTGTTTGTGTGTGAAAGTGTATGTCCTAAGCCCTCTCTTTCATGCCATTTTCTTCCCCTTGATCAAGACTCCGTACCCCAAAACATCTCCCCGCACACACTCAGTCCCATTGTGGTTTCAGTTATAAGGAGGTCTCCACGCAGTAGAGATGGGCCAGATAAGGGCCAGAGGGTTTGGATGGCCTGTCCCTGCCATGATGGCAATGATGTTGGTGTTGATAGTGGTGATGGAGGCTCCGGTTGTTGGGAGTATTTGCATTGGTGTTGCTGCTGTTACAGTGGGTGACAGACGAACTGCTGCTGCTGCTGCTGCTGCTGTTACTGTTGTTGTTGTTTCGGTTGCAGGGGGTCACTGGGAGGCTGTACTGGCGATAGGGGCGGGTGGGGCGATTGCGCGTCGGGGGCTGAGGATGGGTGGGAGGCGGTGGTGGTTTGCGGAGGGCCGGGTGCAGGTGTTGGTATCTGCTATGCTCTGATTCGTCGTCCACGTCGGTGTCATCGATCAGTGGAATGTTGTGGATGAGGTCGTTGATGAGGAACTCCGGGTGGGCCATGAAGTTGTGTATGGAGTTGCGGGAGTCTGGTTTCTCCCGGCCCTCGTACAGCGAACTACGGAATGCTTTCACCACTCGCATCTAGGGAAGAGGTAAGAGGGAGGGAAGAAAGGAGAGAAGGAGAGAAGGAGACCACGAGAAAGAGTGTCAGTCATGAACAACACTGGCGAGAAATCAGGGAAACCCAGAGGCAGACAGTCTTGTGTCCTTCAGCAGACAGACAGGCAAACAAACGGACAGACAGACAGACAGACAAATGAAGGGACACACAGGGTCAGGTGGCCACTGTCGTTTCATACACAATGTCTATTGGTAAAATCTTACTCTTACTAAGTTACCATTTGAAATCAGCAACCAGAACAAACATGGTCAAACATTTAGACTCTCTGGCAACAATTGGTCCTAATATTGGAGAAGAGTCCAGGTCAAGAGCAGAGAGATGAAGTGTTCATCTATAAAGAAAACCTGCCCATTGCATTACTAATACCTATATCATAAACCTATTGTATTATTTGGAGAAGTTTGGCAGCCCAGATTACAAAGCTGAACGGGTCGCATCCAGTCCTCCAGCCTTACTTTGACCAAGCTTAAACTAGGAACAAAAATAAAGAGGTTTATTTTCTATAAACATTTTGATCTATGTTTTACGTTCCTCTTAATGGTAACTGGTAACAAGAGTAAGACCAAAACATCAGATAACTATGCCCATACCACTTTAAGTGGTGAGAATGAGTAAAAATAAGCACGTCTGGTGGGGTACAAGAATATCTATAAAAATCTATTTTGGGTGAAAGATTAAGGTTGTTGTACAACAAAGCAAATGCTCAGTGTTCTCATAGTTTGTGGTGCATTATTTTCCATCATTTTTCCTTATTTATTTAAAATGCAGTTTATGCAAACTGAGTCAAATTGCATCTCGAATGTTTTATTTCTGTATGTGACGGCCTATAACTGAAGACGTATTGCGCTCATTTTGCAAATTGCTCAAATTAAAAGTGTGTCGCTTTTAGCGAAATAAAGATGGTTTAGATATTTTGTTTTTACATTCATCTTAGTTTGGTTGAAGTTAATGTGACATTTTTACTATTACTGGAACAAATTACAAATTTTACAAATTGGTTTGCCATGTTGTTGCTACTGATCGCAATTTGTTCCTGAAGGTACATAATTATTTCAGTGTCAAACTAAGGCCCCAGGGTTGAATACGGCCCACCAAGCTTGCCCATATTATTCCATAATTTATATTTACACTATATTTTTACCTTTTCCTTGCAATGCTAGCATTTATCAATAGATGCCACTTAAAAACTAAATATGCTATATCATTTTAGCATTTATTTAAAACTTTATGACCTGTCATTAATCTTAGTACACAAATGATCTAAATATTTGCTTCTGACCTGGACCCCTGTCAATGTTAGGACTCACAGCAAGTCAAAATATTTGCCAAGGCCTTGCATAGAGTCACACCATACAGACTAGAAACCATATAATTGTTGTTTGACTGTGATTCAGGAGTGCCCGGCTCCAGACAATAGAGGAGAAAACAGGAAAGGCCCATATATGGAGTAACAAGGAGCAGCCTTTGAGAGTCAAGGCAAGGTGACACATCTGAGGTTGTGTTGTCATCACATGGATTCTGTGTCCAGTCTAGAGCGAGTCGACGTAAACAACCCAGAGAACACCAGGACAATAAATCACTTCAAAAAATGACCACCTGACCCTGTTAGCCACCAACACACATAAATGAGTAAAAATAAAATGAGTTGGATAATAATGACATGTTTTTTTTTGTCAGTTCTTGCACACCAATCAGTTCCCATGAGAAAAGAGACAGTTCAGTAGCCACCATCACAAAAACCACAAAAGCCGCAATCACTTTACAGACACGCATGTCGCACGAGTGTGTGTGTGTTTGTGTGCATGTTTATCAGGGGAAAGTCAGCGTGATGCAGTATGCGTGAGGAGAACACCCGCACCACCTCACCATACTGTATCACGAGCATGCATACACACAGATGACCACTGATGCTTGGTGCGATAAGAGAAGAAGCAGATATGGTGAGTGTGTTAGTTTTATGGACAGTGATAGAGGAATCTGCCAAGAACCTATCGCAGTGACCAGACACACACACACACACAAACACACACAAAAAAACAGACATGCAAAGTATGGTTCGTCTCCAGGTCGTGCAGCTTAGAACCTTGAAATCTGCATGCATCACGCCGCTGTCAGTCAGTCAAATGCTGTTTAGTAGAGAGAGCCCCTTGGTTTGCACAGACATGATGACAGACAGACAGTGAGTCGTTCAGCATCTCCGGCATAAACAGGCACAGAAAGAAACACCAACGCGTGCCAATACTGCGGCCGTGCAGCAGTGACAGACAGGAGGACAGAGCAGTGCGACTGGAAGTGATGGAAAAGACAGTGTTTCTGATTAACTTGCTGCAGGATTTATATGGATTGAAACAAACTGAAGGATGGCACCACAGAAAATGTTAGAAGAGAATTTGATTGGTTAAAATGCTACAAACAACAGGCGACTGGTTCGAAGAGTGGAGCCAAACCCTGTGACGTACAACACGCAAAGAGGCAGCCAGGTCATGCTGAGTCAGATCTCTGCGACTTACTCTGTTATTCTCGCTCTCTCTCTCTTTCACTCATGCTCATTGAAAACAAACATCAGAGTAAGGTCTATGGCTGCACTTCAAGCTGCATTATGCATTCTGTGGTGTATGCGTGCATAAAAACATTCCTTTGCCATGGAGATTGGTCCATGCACCTTTCCCCAGGCTCAAACAGAAGAAAAGAAGAAGAAGCAATGAGCTTGAAAGAAACAGAGACAGTTTGATGCAAATAGTCAGACAGGCAGAGGCAGGCGGAGCCCTACATAGAGACAGTTTGGTCAGAGCAGCCAGGACGTTTTGGAGTGAGCTGCAAAAGTGCATAGGGAATCCAAACCGCTGCGACAGGTTGATGGTGAAGGTCAGGGCTGCAGTCAGCAAAACGAGAAAGTGTCTCTATGTACGTCTCTTGCATATATGATCAACTGACAGACAGACAGACACGCAGACAAACAGACGGTCAAGCAGTAGGTTCAGTGCCTATCTGTTTTTCCAAAGAGCCTGTCAGACAGTAGAAAAACACTTCATGCAGACTGAGAAGGCTCCAGAATGTTACTTTCTCACTTCTTCAGCGCTTGGTTTGTTTTCTTTTTTTTTTTGCATTTGGGGCTCCAAAAAAAAGAAGAGAGTAAACTTTCGAGTATAATAATGCCCACTGTATGCCTGCGTAGGCCATGAGGTCAGGGCACTGCTGTGTTACTTTTCCCTCTCACCCACATCCTTTTCCTCTTTCCCTCTCTCCCTGTTGGCTGTTTCAGCAGAGCTTGATGGAAAAACGCTGACGGTTAAAAAAAATAAAAGTTCAAGAGAGGGGTTGGAGAAAAAGGTGCCGCAAGGTAGAGAGGCTGCTGTGTCCACAACAAGTGCTGATGAGAACAAACTGCAACATAAATACAGGAATGAAGCTGTGAGATAAATGATGTGGTTAATGGTTCCCATTTCTTACCGATGTCTTGCACCTGCGGGCCACACCTACACACTATAGGTCCTCAGTAACACTTCACGATTAAACTTCAATTGCCTACAGATTACATCCCTTTAAGGAAGAATCTTTAAGAATCATAAAAATAGCTTTAAATTGGCTCTAATGGCCAAATCAACTGTATATCTGCACTTTTGGGACGGATTTTCTTTTGAACTTGACAAACTCAGCATCACAGTAAGACAAACTGGATTGTTTTGATCGTTGTTCCCCAACTTTGCACAACGGACTGGTTAAATGTCTCATACTATTTTCACGGACCACTGGTTAAGTTGTGGCAGAAAAATACGCTTTAATAAAATAAAATTTCTGATGTTCTGAAATTTTTTCCTACTTATAAAATCTACCTACCAGAACTAACTGTGCATACACACAGCAAGGGTTTCCCAAGTGTACCCAGCCTATAATTCTCTCCTACCAGACTGATTAGAATCTTTATCAATGACTCGGCGTCATTTTGAGTTTATTGTTGTTGTCTTCACTGAGAAAATATTTTCTAATCAAATATAGTTCCATTATTGATGATGGAATCCTAGCCATTCTATTGGTCAGTTCTTTATATGGGTTTAGGTCAAGTGTATGTAATAGCCAGATGGGGCCAAAAGGAAACATTATTTCTCATTCTCTGTTCCCGGCACTAATTCACCCACGGACCGATACCAGTCCCTGGCCCACTGGTTTTGATGATGCATGATATCGAATGCATCATCAAAATGATGATGCATTTTGATGATGCATTTCATTAATTTCAATGAATGAAACAAACCTAGTGTTTTGAGGTTCGTTTCTCATCATCACAGTTTTAAAATCAATAATCATCACTACAATCAATTCTGACTGTACTGAGTTACTGATACATATTAGTCCATCAGGCAGGATCAGTCACAATGCTAGATATGTACATTTTTACCTTAATCACCTTAAGTTTAGCTACAACATCTATTAAAAAGTTACAATTTGAGGAAAAATCCAGTTTGCATGTTATTATTCATTGTCATTATAAGAATCCATAAAAAAACCAAAAAAAAAACATTGATATAGCAACACTGGTATTGTTAGCTTCTGGTTCCAGTCAATGCTGTGTTTGGTACCCTAAAATGGGGATATGTATAATTTTTGACTCCCACTAGAGGCCAGGCAGTTTCATTACATTAGGTTACAATGTCTTGTAATTTTATATGCATTAGTCACCAAAACCTGGTAACATAAAGATGAATGGTGGATAAATAACACAGGAAGATTCTTCACTAGTGGTCAAACCAGTTTGTTTATGTCTACTCTATTTATTAGTAAAAATAGTTTGGTAGTGCAGTAACTATGGAGCAGCTGAGATGAGAGGAGGAAAATGGAGAGAAGGCAGTCATGCAGCATAACATGTTCCAACTCTTATAAAGCACAAATAAAAAAAAGCTTGCTAAAAACTATGTAGCAATAACTTTTTTTCTTATTGCCCAAAGCTGTTTAACATGACCTTCTATGTCATGGTAACTTATGAGCTAATGACAAGTTCTCTTGGAACACAGCCTTGACAACACACAGCTGAGCTGATAAGACGGTGATGGAATTGTAGCCTTGTTGTTTGTCTTACCTTATTAATTAATTGTGTAGTTTTAGGGTAACTCACAGTAAGTACAATGTGATCCTCAGATGTCAACAATAAATGTTCTACATATTAGCCTTTTTTCCAATGGTGTTCTCTCATTTAAAATAACTTCTTGCTTGTCCAAATCCAAAGGTTTCAATCTTTAAAATAAACTAACTAATAAACAGGTAGATGACCAAGCAGACCAATGTCATACTGCTGTTGAAGAGTGGATTTGGACATCTCCCTATACTCTCAGGGTATAAGGAAATGCACTGAAGAGGAAAGTCACCAGTGAGGGAATGGGAAACTAAAATTTTAATGTATATATTTACCAATAAAAGACCTGCTGGTGCTTTCTTTCTATCTACTTAAGTGATGAGAGAGAAAAAAAAATGGTACTGAATCGGGTTGTGGATAGTGACAGATTGTGTTTCCCTGTATTTAATTTAGCTAGAAGTGATGGAGCAACATGAGGAGGAAGGAAGGAAGGCAGCATGAAATGGAAGGCGGAAAATAGTAAATAGAAGAACCCAAGGTAGACAGGGGAAGCAACTGAGGAGACACATGAGGACAGTCAAATGAAGAGACAAGCAAACCACACAGAGGCATGCGGCCACTCATTCGAGACGTAAACACCTGAGCACACACCAACAGTGAAACACACAGTCAAAAGTCAAACTACAGCTCTCAGAAACATTGTTATGTGAACACACTCGCAGACAGACACGCACAGAACTGACATACGAGGAAAGAAAACATGAGAGGATGATGCTACTCTAGTAAGGAGATGGAGAGATGACAAGAGGAATGAGTTAAGAAATTAATAATGATAATAAAGAAAATAGGGAAAATAAATAAATAAAGATGAATATTTTTTTAACCAAAGAAATCTTTATAATATGCTTCACAAGAGCCTGTATTTAGATCTGGTAAAATCTAAATACTTCTATAAGGAAAAAAAAACAACAACTCTACTAATGGTGAACAACAATAACATCTTTGCCAGAATATTTCTGCAATCGGGGACGACCTGTAACCTGGTCTCAGATTATAAAAGAAGAGGAGAGAACTGTGATTGACAGAAGGCGGGAGAAAGAGGAAGGAGAAACAGACTGGACAAACGAGAAAAATCAAAACCTTTTTTTTGTGACCCCCTGTTAGTGGGAGGGGCTCAGCTTGGGTTCATCAAGGCTATAGAAATAACCAGTTGACATCCATTTTCACCACCAAAAAAAAAATCAGTTAGAGAAACAGAGCAGGAGAGAAAAAGAGCAGCAGACAGAGAGTAGGATACTTTTCTCAAACGTTAACAGCAGTGTAGAGATGGGGCTTTTTATACTCGAAGGTTTACATTTTTGCAGAAGCCATATGAATGGGGAATCCACATCATTGGAACCACATCAGAGCGTTTTCTTTGTAACTGGAGTCACGCAAATTACACGACGGTACCGTGTTAGTTGACACATAAGAAAAGACAACAGTCCTTAAATTTACCACGCTTGACCTCATTCACTGACAAATGGCACAAGGTGCAAGAGGAGTCGCTTTTTGCTCTCTGACATTCAGAGTCCGCCGCTTTCGGACTCTAGTTCGTTATGTTCCTTAATGATTTTAAAAATAATAATAAGTCAAATGACAGACTGTGTTTTTTTTTTAGACCTCAAACAGAGAGGGAAGAGCAAGCTGCCTCCTGCACTGGTCAACATACAACATGAACAGACTCTGGACTGGCACCAGGACTGGCTTTGGTCCGCACAAGGTCAGGTGTGCAGTCAGTCAGGACTGGGTGCTGTTTAAAGAGGAGGACCAGAAGAAAGAGGACACAGTGCACACAGACGAGCAGCTAGCGAGCCGAGGGGGACACAACCAGAGAGAAGGTTCAGAGTACTGCAGTCCACGTGCCGTGCAGCAGAGTGTGACTGACTGTATGTGTGTGTGTGTGTGTGTGTGAGAGAGAGAGAAAGAGTAGCTGTCTGCTCGTGTGCGTGTATTTTTGTGAGTGTGTTTGCTTGTGTGCATGCGTTCGGCGGACTCACTCCCGGGGGCAGGGCTGGTATTGGCTGTTGCGGTGGAGAGAGCTACGTGAGAGGGGGTAGAGATAGTGTTTACGTCGTGGAGCTGACTGAGCACGGAGGAGCGCCGTCTCACCGCTCCCTGAAACGAACCGCTTCGCTTGAAAGTGCTCACTACCTCCATCTGCAGGACAGAGACAAAACAGCAGCACTCAGTTAAGGCACCAAAAGCCAGACTGAGCGGGTTTCGAATGAATGTTCATGTTTCTCTGGTCCATCCTTAGTCATCCACGACGACATTAGCAAGGTTGCATCTTAAGCCCATTTGGAGAAAACGTACCGAGAAAGTGATGCAAGTGGACCCCAACTAACACCTCCAACCCAAATTCTGTAGTATGGCAAAGTCCAGTTTTTGACGTCACATATTTCGTCATTTAATTTCCAATCTACAGTAAGGCTCTAGAATGGAAGGTTGTGACACCAAGAGTCACCAGAGAATCTTTACTGATGTCAAATAGGGAGAAAAGTGTCCTCTGTTGCCTAAACTCTACAACCACCTCAATGTTGGACAGGTAATAAAATGCATCTCAGACATTTTATTGTTACAACCCACGTAGATGTTGAAGTCTGAATGTGCATGTGAGATTTAGATGTGGCTGTGTATTTTATCATGAATGAAAGTCTGACCTTGGGTGTACAAGTACAGGTACCATGTAGATGACCCACCTTTTCTGAGCAGCATGAAATAACTACAGTTGATTGGCTGCTCATGAGTGGCTGTTTTTACCGAGGGACTTGGTTGTTGTAAATGTTGCAAAATGATTACATTGCTTATATTTACATGCAACGCATTCCAACGGGAAACTTTCTTATAAATTCACCAAAACATCATTTGGAGAGGTTGATGGGTTTAGTTACGCACCTGGACATTGAGTTTTTTTGGAAAATGTTTTACTTCTCATCCAAGAGGCTTCTTTAGTCTTAACTGTTAAAACCTTCACCATGAGCATTTGGTCAAGTTGTGGTTATGCAGTGGTCCTCATATGGTACGTATCGCTACAGTGATGGGGCAACACATCAGTGTGTCACACCTTTGGAAAAGCCTGTCTGACATGAGCACATTTAATCTTCGATTTCATAAAAACCACAAGCCCTTAAACTGTATTTCTCCCAAGTGACACAAACCAGAATACTTGCTGATGCGGCGGTGGTGAGAGAAATAACATGTATTCAGCATTTTATAGCAAAACTAAATTAAATTCAAATTAAACATTAATAGTAGGAGATACAGGAAGGAAAAGTAAACTAAATGTTCATTTGAAATAATTAATCTCAACATTTAAATAGAATAAATAAAATAATAAATAATAAATTTAAATATTTTTTAGTCTCTTTTTCCTAAAAGTTCAAAAATCAGCAAAGAGGCGGTTTATCATAATATAAACACAAGGGTACAGCCAGTGTAAGTGAAACACTAACTGTATTTTAACATTCTCCAAACAGGTTTTATTAGCAAATGTAAAGTGAGCAATAGCCTATATGGCCAGCACTACTAATAATTATTGAGATAATTATAAATATCTCAATAAAATAAGTTATAAGTAAATCAATCAATAAATAAAAAAGAGTAAGAATTGTTATGGTCTCTAAGCCAGTAGTTTAAAAAAACCCAAACATTTTTAAACATAGACACTTGAGTTGTGTGGGCAAAATGTGTGCATTTCTTTTGACAATATAAATACATCTTTTGGAATAATTTTTATTAACTACAACTACCTGCTTCCTGGAGGTGTTGCTGTTCCTGGATCTCTCTGTTTTGTGTCTTGTCTCTCTGGCAAAAAGGTTTTGGTTTCTACTTGCTTAAAAAAGGGAATCCTGAAATAGTACCTGGGTTTGAATGCGGTTCAGGCCTCTGAACCAGAGGATCTGTCCACGCCGCAACTCCCTCTCGGCACAGTCAATCTCCTCTTCATCCTCTGCCAGCTCCTCCCCTTCTTCCTCTCCAGGCTCCAGTCCCAACCCGGCCTCCTTCAGGCAAGGAAGGCGCTCTGTCGGCACTGTGGCGATCACCTGGAAGAAAAGGTGATGAGCTCTCAACTGAGAACTGGAGAACATGGATGTCAGTGCAATTTAAAGCTCTTTTGAGGCTTGTTTGTAGTGTTTTAAAAAGTAACCCAAGGTAAAAAAGTTCCATGTAACCCCACTTGGTCCCCAAGGTAGAAGAACACTGGGTTATACTAACCAGTCCAGTTGCTTATGCTACATATACATTTTTTTTATTTAGAAAAAGTTGCAAAATAACAAAATAACTACTGGGGACCTGTTGATAGTCCCTACCTGCCCCCAGAGAAGCTCTCCAACTCCCACGAAAAGACACCAGAGCCATTGTTCAATGTTGAGAGGAGCACAGCTGAAGGGCTTCCCTCCCCACTGCACGATCACAATCTGCAGAAGTCACAAACACAGGTTCTAAATATCTAAATCTATTCTGTTCAGTTTGTAAGAAAAGTGTTGGGTCACTCTGTAGGCGTCTTAAAACTCTGGGTTGTTGATGTTGGTGACGTCAGGTTGAGAGTTTATTTTTCAGTGCATTTAATGACAATAATATAAATAGAAACAGGATCATTGACACTATCATCCTGACACTGAAGTGCATAGTCATTATTCTCAGCGGGACAACCGTGCAGTGTATCACATATTGCGCGGTAATAATATCTTACTGCAGAGTGGAGGACGAGGAATGCATCCTACTCATCACTGCCACCGACTCTTCCACCTCACTGTGCTGTCAGTGTACAGCTTTCTCTCATTTATACTTTTTTTTTTTTCTCAAATTCCTCAACTGCCGCTTTGTGTCTCACACTCTCAATCACTGTCAGTTCTCTTTCTTCCTTTGTTTTTTCCCCTCGGAGTATTCTACAGCACTGAAAAGCTTTGGAGAAAATATCCTCCCACATCCATTGCGCTGTCAGTATTTGCTTACTGTACTCAGATTCCTGCTACGTGAAGTAAATTCAATGTGAAAAAACAACCCTCCAATGGTCGGTGAAAGGTATGTTGCAAAACTTGACTTAGAAATTTTTAGTGAACATAATGAAGTCACAGGTTCATGCTGAGGTGAACCTGCAGAGCAAAGTTTCTCCTAACAAACCAGCCAAAATTATAATTATTAATAATTCTGTAGGAATTGAAGCAAAACTGCTATATGCATTTAATCAGTAAACATATAATGCGGAATTAAAGTGTGTTATTTTATGTTTTCTACATACATCACGTTAACCTCATCATGTGTGGATAGAAATGTGAAGCAGGTATTGACACGTCCATACTTCCTACTGCAACACTGGTAGATTTTTTTTGGGCAGAGTACAATAGATGCTGTCAAGGTAAATCCTTCTGGCGATTCTGTAATAATCTGTTTGTAAATCAACCAAAATTTAAAGATTTAACTGTAAAGTTGGTAGATTATCCATACCTGCACAGCAAACGTCCCCAAGACGATGGAACAAAAGATAGGGTTGGAAAATATGCCGTCGAAAACGTTTCTCTCGCCGTGGATCTTGCGAGCGTTGATCTCGTTGAACAGCTGCATTAAGACGAAGGTGTTGAAGATGATGGTGTAGTGCTCAGAGGGAGGAGAGTGGAGCGGAGCGTTGCGGCCACTGTCGATGTTAAACATGCGCTCACCTGGAAGGTGAACACATATGGCGAGGTTAGAAAGGAAATGTGGGACACGGAATGTTGAGAAAGTGCTGGAATTGTTGTTGGGAAGGGAACACACCATGGGTGGTTTTAATGATCAAATGGGAGAACCATAGCTCACCTAGACATTTCAGTATGTATATCTGTAATTAGAATTAACGCTTATTGTTGTAGTAACACTTCTGCTCCCTCAACGTGTTACTTGTAAGAATTTTTAACCATCATTTACGTTGAATATATATCTTGTAATTTTTTTGGTACACAAAAAGTATTATTTTCACTTGGCAAGAGATCAGTGCTATATATCCTATAGATGTAGAGAGCATTTTGTTGGTACGTGTACGAATCCTAACTCATGTATATTCACATACATTTATAACTAGATCAAATTAAACTTTACCTAATCTGGAGAAAAGACAGATTAATTGCAGAAATATAAGGTAGTTTGGTTCTAATGAAGAAAAATGGAAAGCTGCACCCAATGTCTCAGCATTTGGTTAGTTACTTGGTGTAATTTGGTAATAACAGTCTATGGTCATGATTAAAAAAAGGGTTTTCAGCTGCACGTTTACTATGGAAGAGTCCTGGGAAGAATAACTATGCATCATATGGTTGCTGTGTGTGTATTTGAGTGAATTTCCACATGCATGTTTATTAATGTTTGTTTACCTATAAACAACAGAGTAAAGATGATGACCAGCTGGTACACCCCATGACCCAGGATGTTCTTCATCATAGTCAGTGAGATGAGCGGGTTGTTCCGGCCGTAGGGTTTTCTTAGCAGCAGGGCCTCAGTGGGGGGTTCAGTGGCCAGAGCCAGAGAAGCAAACGTGTCCATGATCAGATTCACCCACAGCATCTGCACTGCCTTCAGGGGAGAGTCCTGCAGAGAGCGAATCGGACATTTGATATGAATACATGTGTGATTTGTAATGGAATCTGTGCATTTGGAACTCTGCCTACCTGAGTGATGCATGCTCCAGTAAAGGCAACGATAACAGCCACCACGTTGACCGTTAGCTGGAACTGCAGGAATTTGGAAATGCTGTCATATACGTTGCGTCCCCACATCACTGCTTTGACAATGCTGGAGAAGTTGTCGTCCGTTAGTATAATGTCAGACGCTTCCTTTGCCACATCTGTTCCCGCAATACCCTGCAGGAGAGAATAAAAAATTCAAAATCTGAGGAGAGGCCAGTGACAGAATGGTTGCAAACATTCATGAATCACTTCTGCAGAGTAACAATACTGCAGTAGTAGCATGGAATAGGATGGGGATTCTGGAGGACAGCAGTATTATGTACAAGGAACTGTCTGGTGTTGTTTTGAAATGTTAGGCCAAATATTTTAAAAAGTGCGTTTCTTTTCAAATTAAACACAGAGCAATTAAGTTTTCGATGAGGGATTGACAATAGTACTAGTAACATTTGTATCAACCTTAAAACTTAAGGTGTGGAGGTAAGAAAATATCTAGGTTATATAAATAAATCTAGATTATTTGTTTCTGGGGACCCAACTGACAGAGAACGTCTGTGTCTATTTGCTAAGTTTTTTTCGCTATTAACAATATAATTATTATTTTATTACAAATATCCCTCGATATTTGGAGGGTAATGCTTGTCATAATTCTTTGTTTCAACTCTTTTCAAAGTTTAGAATTTAGTGTTCACTGTAGAAAACAACAGGGAGAATTCATCTGCATCTGTGAGGTTAAGTCAAACCATGGAAGCAGCCGACTTGCTGGACTGTTGTCATCAATCAGCTTCTTGATTGGTCTCACACCATCACGTGTCAAACCATCCTATTAGTTGCAGAACAAGCTGGCTCTGTGTACAATGCCTCATCATAAAGAATGGAAAGGGACTTTTACAATGAATTTCTTGCTGTCATCTATTTTTAGGAATGTAAGATCAGAATAGTTAAGACACTTAGGGGCGAGAGGACAAGGGTTCACCTTGAGGCTTGCATAGACACTGGTGCAACATGTGCAAAACAGAACTCTAACATTCATTTAATTCTTTTTTTATAAGAAAGAAAAACGCCTTTTTTAACCAACCAAAATAATATTTTAAGTCACTGGAAATACACCACATTTTTAGGCTCAGTAAACTTGTGTCAGATTTGTGCTACTGCAGTAATGATGTCTGTATGTCATAAAGAAGTGAGATTCAACAGCAGAGAACAGCAGTGACAGGTGGAGATGGATGAGCAATGTTCTCAGCAGTAGAAAACTATATAAAAATAAAAAAAAATAGTTCTTACTCTCTCTCCCAAAAAGGACATTGGTTTCAAGTAATGTGCAGAGGATTTAAATTTATGAGCAGGGTGTCATAATTGTTGAGGGTGAGTAGCACTAATAATTTCACGTTACCATGGCAAAGCCCACATCAGCCTTCTTCAGAGCTGGTCCATCATTAGTTCCATCTCCTGTTACTGCGACAACCTGCCTCTGTTCTATGACGTTGCTGTCAATGATGCCTGGAGGCAGAAAATGTGATGACAGTACAGTTGATATTAGTGAATAAAATAGATGCTAATGCAATAGTTATTAATGTGTGAAACTCACCTTTAACCAGAGTGTGTTTGTCTGTAGGTGAGGACCGAGCCAGAACACGGAGTTTGGGCCATATTTTATCAATTCGCTCCTGTTCAATCTGTCAACCAGAAAGAAAAGAGAAAGTTCAAAATTAAATCAAGGACGATCTTAAGAACTACTACTCCTCTGTGTCACTAGATGTCAGTGTTGATCCAGAGGTAAACATGTCAAAGGACCAAAAACCCTTCATTTCACAATTATATGTGTTTTTTCACCTTTATTTGAATTCACACTTGTTTTTTTAAGGTAAATCCAGATTCATTTGTTATTTTTGACTGCAATTTTATTCAACTCACCTCTCCCTTCTCATTCCTGATTCGTCGGTTGAAGTCTTTGCCCTCTAGACAGATAAAGTCATCACCAGGGTGTATGATCCCACATTTGGCAGCAATGGCTCTGGCTGTGTTAATGTTATCACCAGTCACCATTCGTACAGTGATGCCAGCGCGCTGACACTTGCGAATGGCCTCAGGAACCTCAAAGAGAAGCAGGATTTTATAAGAGAAAGGTCGCATAAATAACAAAAATAATCCTTCTAAAAGAAAGTAAATATGAATACATATATATATATATATATATATATATGTTTTAATAGATTTAAAACATAGGTGTACCTCAGGGCGAACGGGGTCCTCAATCCCAACTACAGTGATGCAGGTCAACTCTGTCACTATCTCTGCTTCGTTCTCCCACTCTGGCTCTGGAGTACCTGACAGATCACGGTACGCGATGCAGATGGTTCTCAATCCTTCGCAGGCCATTGGTTCAATTACCTACAATAAATCATTCAAGTTTATAATAATTAGATGAGAAAAAATAAATTAACAACAACAAATGACTCAAACCAGGGCTGCCATACAGTGAGCAAACAAGTATTCATCCTGAATGTGTTAAGCTCTGGTAATGATTGACAGAATGAAGTCATTGAATTACAATGTGTGACCTCCAGAGACAGGCTGCAAAAAAATTGTCATTCATTTCCAAAAATACTGTGTCCTCCAATTGCGTCATTTTTTTCCCACAGACTGGGTTACAAACCCTCTGAAGCAGCAGTCTAAAACTCAAATAAGTTGAGGGCGACTGTTCCAACTGTCATTTCACCAAAGGGCCTCATTAGCATTTAATGTTCAAGAATTGACTTGAAGTACAATCCTTAATAAATCTTGTGGGCCCCACTAACATTCAACTTTCACATCAAGGTGGGGGCCACAAATTGCCCACGGACCGCATGTTTAAGACCCCTGCTCTAAAGGGTCACAAGACCATATTTTAGGACCATCCTGCATCATGCTTCCTAGGGTTTCGCAGTATATCTTTAGCTTTAGTTAGATTATTACTTTTCAATGTTCAAACTTAAGTAAAACTTAATATAATAGCATGTTTAGATATCACTCAGTCAACAATAAAATCAATAATGGACAATGATTTTGTGACCAAAGAAAAATATTTGTTAAACACTGCGTTGATTTGCCACTTGGTTATTTAAATATATATTCAGAACTTCAATAGCCAATACAAATAATTCTTAATTACGCTGATAGAGTAATAGGATACATTTTTGTATTTTTTTTATTTTACTTAAGTACAGCTAAAAGTACAGATTTACTCAAGGGTGATTATGACTGAAGTGCCAGAGACAAAAATAGAGGGGACAGCCTGATGATCTGTTGGTCACAACCTCTGCTCCAGACAATGTATGTTGTGGTTCAATGACACTGAAAATGCACCATTATGTGTGAAGACCTTTTGACTGTGTCATACACTGACAAAATATTCTCTGACACAGCTGTAGGCCACACAAAGCCACAGCTCTCTGCATACAGACGGCAGAGGGCTGAAGAGAGCTTGACATAAAAAGGAGGTGACATGAAGCTGCCACAAAGCAAGTGAGTAACTGAGCTGGAATAAAGTTGTGAATAGAGTGGAGTTGCAGTATTACTCTCACGGCACAAGCTGCAAGCTAAAATTAGCTTGGTCAACCCTGGCAGTCAGGGGGGTAAACACACACCCTCAGATACTTGTACTAGCCTCAATGTGTTTCATACTTAAATATTTCAGTTACGCCTACCTACTGTTTGGTGCAAATCATTTTGAAGTGTTCTAGTAAACATGGTCCTCTTGCACCGGCAGAGGAAAACAGCCTCACTTGACTGCTTCCAACCAGTGCTCTTAACACACCTCGAAAAAAACAAGTGAGGAAAAAGCAACAAACGCTGACGTTGCAGCCTCCACTCAGATTTACAGAGTTCTGCTGTGAGTTTCAGCTCATTATTTTTTATCCGTGCAGAATGTTAACTTTACTCTCATGGTCCTGGTGGGCAGACAGATGCTGCAAGAGAGAAGACGAAAAACTGGGCCATAAAAAAACAGAACTGACTATCAGCAGCAAACAGCCACTGGAGAATTATGGTATGGGCTATAGGGGGTAACAAAGAGCAAGAAAGAAAACCAAAAAGATCAACACTGAGTTGTTGTCTTATTTCCAGACTAATGTAATTTATTGTCGATACAGGGCTTGAAAATAATGTAAATTATAAGCAGCAAATCTGTTTATCTGCATCCATTTCCATTTCCTTAATAACATTTGGCAGACACAAATAGTATCCTGCTGACATTTATTATAAATAATTATAACAATATGAAAGATGAGGTAACAAAAACCTCAGCTTCCAGTTGTAAAATAATGTTCAACATGAAATATAACTTAGTGGCTAGGCCTGAATTCAGGGCATAGACTATTTGATTAGCTTACCTCACTGGTGGCAAAATTTTCAGTAAAAGCAATTTTTTATTTCTGAGAAACCAATGGACACCATTGTCAACACAATAGGAAAGCAGTACTGCAGATATAGATCCACAAAAGCCTGAAATGATCAGCTCTCACCTGTTTAACCATCTCGTCCCTGTCACGTGGTCTGAAACTGCGGGGCTCACCGTTGGCATCAAGGACATAGGAACATCTGCAGACAGAGAACAATTTGAGAAAAACAAAAATGTCCTCATTAGTAATTCTCTTGACATGGTCTGGTGTCATCAGATGTCTTGTTTCATTGTTGGTCTTCCTGCTGTTACTCACTTCTTTAACATAATTTCCGAAGCTCCTTTGCTGTAGAGGCGGAAAGAACCATCAGGCAGCTTGATGACTGTGCTCATGGACTTACGAACCGAGTTAAAAGTGTACACCTGAAGGTGACAGAAAGAGAGGATGCAGGAAATGATGATCAGTGTAGACCAGGCATGGGCAGACTAAGGCCTGGGGGAGGTTCAGTGTTGTAATCTGTCCCGCCAAAACAGATGGCATACAGAAGGATAAATGTGTTCTGGCATTATAGCCTTGAAGGGTGAATGATACATTTTACAAGTATCCCCAGGCCTTGAGCAGACCAAAAGATGCTATATGATAAAAAAAGTTTACCGTATTTTTCGGACTATAAGCCGCTAATTTTTTCTAGCGGTCGGAACCCTGCGCCTTTTACAACGGCACAGATAATATATTTTTTACTGCAAAGTTCATACTGCCAGTAAGTTGTTTTTGTCACAACGGACTCATTAAATTACCGAGCAGGTCACAGTGAACCAATGAATCAGTTCTGGTAAAGCAAATTCAAGGACACACCAAATTCTTCAGATCAGTTATTCTGCATTTCATACATACAACCTCATCATCGAGAATTAAGTTTTTGCAGCCGCTAGACATAAGCGTTAATTGTGGATTTAAAGCAAGTTCAGTGAGAAACTTGTATGACGAGCTGCGATAAATCATTTACTAAAACTGGCTGCAAGCGTAGAGCAACTTTTGCTGACGTCTGCCAGTGGAGCGGTGTCAAAAAATCCACAATCACCAACTGGTTTTGATAGGCTGGACTGCTGCTTGACGAAGACTAAAGAGACAACAAAAGTGAGACAGTGTGTGACGAAGGAATTTTGAAGCTGTGCCACTCTCACACTGGAGATGCTGACTTCAGTGATTTTAGTGCACAGGAGGAAGGTGACTTTTAATCAGCCACATTACTGCTGAGTTACTGCACCGTTAATGTCATTAATGTTACAAGCGCTGAAAAAAAGCATTTATTTAGTAAAAAGTTTTCAAATATCTGTGTAAATATCTCTAGTACAACATAGACACATGCAGCTTTGTCAGGTGCAGCTTATGTATGTATAAAAAAACAAACAAACAATTGTTTTAGTGGGTGCGGCTAATATCCAGGTCTGCTCTTTAGTCCAAAAAATACAGTAGTTGTGTGTTGTTCAAGCAGCAGGTTTTATCTCAGTGTTAATGCTGCTCCAGTGCCTCAGTGCATGCTGACCTGGGCTGCATCCAATCCCTACATATACAGTTCACCGCCATAAAACACAATTACTGCAGCTGCATCAACCCACCTTGTACAGTCTCTCCTCAGGGATCTGTTCTCTCACAGGTGCGTAGTCCTGGCGGAGATCTAAGATGAATCCCAGCAGGCCGCACTCTGTCTTGTTGCCTACCTGCTTAGCCAGACCCCCCTCCACATCAGGTGGCTGATGAGGATCATAATCACATTAAGGTGTTGTGGTCGATTAAAGAGGGAGAGCAACAAGGCGACAGGAGAACAGACAATAGTCAAAAGGCATAAATAAATAATCACAGGGAATTAATTGCTGCATAATGCACCAGTGGTACATGACTCACCAAGATCTTGGAAGTGTAGGCGCTGTTGATAGCAATAGCGTTGACTAACAGCTCCAACGCCCGGGGATTGATCTGTCCAGGGTCAGGGATCACACGGTGGTGCACGTCACCTGGGCAACAGAGGAAGAAAACATATTTCATTTTAAAATATGCCTTTCTCTAAGTAGAAGATGGCTCTCACATGTGACTCCAACAGTGAACATGTGGATGGACACCACTATAAAAATATACAGAATGGAAAGTTTAACAGCAGATATTAACTACAAAAGAGATTTATTTGTTTCACAATAGAAGAAGTGGACAGAATATATAATACCACTCCAAACCAGACTTGGATTATGTATACTTTGGATAGCATCCATGTACCATGCATGTAGTGTGTAGCAGTGACGAAACCTCACTCTCTCTACATTAAAATTCATGACATTGTTTCCCCACCTATATAAGTCTGCACCACAGTCATACGGTTTGTGGTTAGGGTTCCAGTCTTGTCAGAGCAAATGGCCGTGGCATTGCCCATGGTCTCACAGGCATCCAGGTGGCGCACAAGGTTGTTGTCCTTCATCATTTTCTACAGAGTGATTGATAGATGGGAGAGAATGGCCGCAGACAAAAGGGAGGGTCAAATGGTGGAGGTTGAAAAACAAATTGATTGGCAAATGAGAAAAAGAAGGAAGCAGAAGAAACAGTGTGTGTGTTTAGGTAGCTCATATTTCAGCAGAAGTTTACTTTTTCTTCTGTAATGTTTTAAAATAAATGATATAAGTAATATACTGAAGTGAGGTTTATGTGATTTAAAAGTGTATCTACCTTGACAGAGTAAGCCAGGGAAATGGTCACAGCCAGAGGTAAACCCTCTGGAACAGCCACTACCAACACTGTGACTCCAATGATGAAAAACTTGACAAAGTACTGGATGTAGACTGGAGTACACTCTGCCATCCAGACACGACCTGTTACAAACATAAGCCAGGACTGATGAAGTGCTGGATTTTATATAGCCTATATAGAGATTATAAACTTCATAATAGATACTGACCTTCCACAACAAACGTGTTGATGACAAAGTAGAGCACTAAAATGATGACAGTGATGGCTGACATCACCAAACCTTTGGGTGGAAGCAGAAATAATACTTTGAGTTTTATTTCCCAGAATTTAAGGTTAAGTATCGTTGTTAGGTCAGGAAATAACTCAAGTCTGCAGCTACTAATGACAAAAAGATTGAAAATTCAGGTTATATGAATCTAAAGCACGCATGGACAAACTATGGCCTGATTGCAACCCATTTGGCTTTTTAATTATGCCCTCCAAACTTGTACAGATAATATTAGATAATATTATTAGTTTTTATTATTATAAAAATATCAAAATTAAAAATATATATATTAAAATTATTATTAATTATCATTAATTACAGTATATTATAATTAATTAATATTTCATTTTACTTCTGCCTTTCTCTGCAATGCCTATTTTCCCAGTAGGTAGTTTAGAAAAGGTCAAAAACATTACTATACGCATCTTTCTGCTCCTGACATGGCCCGCCTGTCAAATTTTAGGATCCATTTTGGCTTGCAAGGCAGGAAATTTGGCCTCGCTGACTACAGTACAACACAGTATTTTTATTATTTATTTTAGTCATGTAATCATTTTTCGAAATATATCTTTCCCTCCTCCACGGAAATCTGAACAAGACACTTCCTTCTGAGCCAAGACCATGTTCCTTGCTAGGGTTTTGACAAATGTGTAACAGAATTACAAGTGTGAGGCTAGATTTCACTGGGAATCAAAAATACCTCCATCTCAGTCTTTGACTGGTATAAATGGGTAAAAGTACAATATTTGTCTTATGTTCAAGTGATGTAACATCCCTGTAATCCAACAGCTCCAGGACTCCACTGCTATCACTTTTGGAAACTAGTGAACCATTGCTGCTGACAACCCAAAGTCGAGTTGTGTTACCTGCTTTCCCGATCTGGACGGCCAGTTTGGTGAGTTTTCCCTGTAACACGCTCTTTTCTTTCTTTGGAACATTGGTCTTCTTCTTCTCTCTGTCCTCCACCTCTCCACCCTCTGCACTCTTCAGGGGTTGCATCTCCATTGCCACGCCTCCATCCTGCTTCTTAGCTGTAATAACGTACACGTAAAAAGTACTTTCAATATTTTTTAAACCAATGCAAAAATAAAGCATGAAAATAACCATGCACTTTAATAATTTTTTCATGAGGTCAAATCCTGATCAAATGTGAGGTATAAGTCAGTGTCTCCCCTGTGACAAACATCCGTAAAAGATCTTCACACCAGTTTTTTGGTGTCTCATGGAAATATTGTTAGTTATATTCCTCACAATAATCATTATCTTCACTCTACTGGGACTTCTTCTTGCCAATTTTATGTGAATGATTAAAGAACTTCATTAAGTTTACATTATTGAATGATTAGATCATTTAATTACGTCTATAAAAGCCAAACAACAAGCTGTAATCACCATTAGACAAGAAAAGAAGAAGAGAAGTGAGATCAGTCAGATAGATGTTTACTATCAGCTTAAATGTTCCTGTAACTGTGGAGGTTAAGACGACTCTGGGGCCTTATAATTCCAGGTACCCCTGTATTCAATCTCACATTTCCTATTACTCTGCTTAGTTCCGAGTAGAACACTGCCATGAAAGTCAACTACTGAGCTCTCGACTATATCAACCATTTCTTCAGGCCAGGAAAACCTCTTTTTTGTCAAAGAGGTTGGCGCATTTTGCAAACTGTATCCAGAATCTCTGACTGAGTTAAGAAATTGAAAAAAAATCTTCCAACATCTTCAGGGATTGATACGTTCATTCATTCATCTTCATCTGGTTACCTGTTACTGGGTGTCAGGGGCAGGGTCTCCAAACAAATCACACTGCACAATACTGTGAGCCTTCCTATAGGTGCTATGTGCCAATTCCTTAACTTCTAAGCCACCTCTGCCCTGGAATTTTCTCAAAACACAGGTGTCAAACCCAGGCCTAGGGGCCAAATCTGGCATGCGGTGTAATTAAATCTGGCCTACGGGATAAAAAATATATACCAGAGTTGACCAACCAGTAGCCCTTATGTACTGTCAGAATTTGTTATTTTGATAATTCAGGCTTTTTGTTATAACACATACATTTCGTTCTGTAAAGAAAGATTTACATTTAAAAATGATCTGAAAGGACTACAGAGAGACAGGATAGGAACGGAATAACACTGATGTGTGATTTATTTCGAATGTGTTGATAACATCCAGCTTTGGCTGTTCCAGATCCAATGTTTCCATATGGAAAATACATTGAATATCTGGAGAGACCGTAAAACATGCACCTTCATGACAGTTTTAAATTCTGGCCCACAGTGAAATTGACAGTGAATAGACTTGGCCCTACTCTTACTGTACCTTTGTTCTGATTGTTCTCCACTGCTCCGTCAGGTTGTTTTCCTAGGGATGACAAAAAGAGCGTTAATCAGTAGTGAACGGGGAGATCTAGTGAAACTGAAGGACAAACAGTTATGAGCAGGGAGAGGTCACACAGGGAGGTGGATCTGCAGCAGTTTATATTAATTAAGGAAGACCTGTAAAAAAAAAAAAAAAGAATGAACAGGGAGGGGCAGTATAACTACACTGGGTCACGGTCACCGGACTGCACTCTGCACTGGGGTACAATAATTGGTTGGAGGCAAATCACAGGACAGACAACTTCAGACTCACATACCATTAGTGACTGTTCTGTAACTGGCATCTGCTGAAATCTGCAACTGTGCACTGTCCTCTGGATCAAGACATGAGTGTAGGAAGAAGGATTAAGGAATGAAGAGTGAAAAATAATGTCAAAAGGGAGAAAAATGGGAAGAATAAAAATATTGAAAGATGAGAATGAGGTTGTATTTAGGTGAAAATCATCATCAAATATTCATTCCTTGAATATTGTTGATTATGTTACTGATATTTTGTTATATGCTGCAGTTTTTTTATGCTCATATATCAATTTAGGAAAATAATTTCACTTTGGTTTCTTGAAACTACACTGACATATGCTACATGAAAATGTGTAAAAAATTATTATGTGCAGTGGAAGCAAAGCTGGTCATTGCAGATTCAATTTGCATTTCATGGCACCACTGGCAAGGGCAGAATTAAATGTCTATGTAGCATTGTGCTACACTCATCTTTGACTTGGTTTGCATTCGTGGCTGCATTACAAAAAGCTATAAGATAGAAAAATCGAACAAACAACAAGCCACCAGATTACAACCTTAATTTTCTAGATGAGACACAGGTCAGGTGAGGGGGGAGGAGAAAGGCAACTCCACAGAAAAGCCGCATTGCATGTGGGAAAAAAACTGACAAGTTGTGACATTTGTGGAAGTTGTATGAATAATTCAGTAATTCCAGTAAATGACTGTCTGAGAGATTCAACCCACAAGAGCTGCAGCACATCCTGGGACACGGCAAACAGAGGAAAACTCTGGCATTAAAATATTTTTTCATTTAGCAGACATCATCACCAAATTGGTTTTGTTCTTTCCTACAGATCTGGAGGCTGCAAATATATATCCTTTGCTGTATTATTGTTGTTGTTGTTGCACCAACGGTACTACTTGTAGAAGTGAAAACTGCTGTGGTGGAAGCACGGATGAATGCGCCGCTAATCACATTAACCTTAAGTGGTTCTCAAAGTATATGTGTATCTTCTATTTGCTGTTGTCTACAGCTCTGCTCCGACTGCAGGAGCTGCTTCAAAACAAATTTGAGTACAGACTAATGCTTCATGTACCGACTGAACAGCCAACTGCCAGGGTTCTTCCCCGAGTCTCTGTCAGCTCAGTCTCCCGTTTTTTACCCCACTTTTTCAATAATTGATTAAATCTCTCTCTCTCTCGCTCAGATTTGGAAGCAAAGATAAACACAAGAGAGAGCAGCTGCAAAAAAAAGGAAAGTGAGCAAGGCACAGTAAAGGCCAAATGGGAGGAATGAAAAAGATTAAGGGAAATTACAGGATGGAGAAATTCATACAACTGTAGAATTGGTGGGATTAAACTAACTTTGCAGAGACATACACAAGCAAACAAAATGAAAAGTTTTAAAAGAGTCATGGAAAGTTGAATTTTATGACTTTTCATTTTTGAAGCAACAATAAATGACCATTTGGTTGGAATAACACTTCTAGCCAGTAGGTCCCAACTCCTTTAGACTGATGTTGAAAATGTTCCCAATAGTTGTTCAGATATTGGATGGTAAAACTTTTTTTTTATCATTCATTTTTAATGAATGAATATTTTATTGTAATGCAGCGTCTATCATTATTATTATTATCTGCCTAAGTTATTTCAAAAAGTACAGAAGGATGGCATCAAACTTGCCTCCAATCCCTCGAGCCGTCCGGGCCTGAGCTTTTCTCTATGATCCATCCGTATGTGCTAGAACATGTTCTGTGACTAAGGGGTTGAAAAAAACTCTTTCCAGATTTTTTTAGCATCTGTTTACTCCTTAACTTAATAAGTTCCAAAAATTAAATCTGTTGGTTTTACGCAATAAGCTTATACAAAGCTCAAGGGTATTTTTGTCTATTAAAGGACCATCTTTGAAGTGCAAATCACCATTTGTCTATATTAAGCATCTCCGCAGCCTGTAAACTCTTCCACTCACCTTTCTTCTCCTTTCCTTCTTCCTCCATCTCTCCAGCTCCCAGTAAAGTAAAGATGATGCCTGTCTGTGAGTTGATTCCTACTGCAGTCACCAGCATCCTGCCTGAGCCCTCCATTACATGGGTACCTTCACAATTGAACAAAAAAAACAACTAATCAAAATCAAGCTGATGTTTTGTTTTTTTTTACATATAAGTTGAATACTTCTTATGATGAGGTTACATTTTAATTTCAACAGAACAGTGAGTTAAAAGGGACTGGTAGAATCAGTGAGGAATTACAGTGTATAAAAATATATTAGTAAACATCATCCATTCATATGCAATTTCAAATTGCACTTATTACTTATTAGTTCAAATATGGAGTATTTTTGTTCTAGATCAGCTATTTTGCTTTACTATCAGTTCACAAGGTTCACAAAAAAATACCGTGAAACACAAATGTCTCCTCATATAAACAGAAAAGCCTGGAACTCGTGCATGTGTATTAACTGAAGCTGTAATTTCAACTCTGACTCAAAAGCCTGCAGCAAACAAAGGAAAGTGCAGCACCAGGTCACCAAATGTCAGCAAAGCCTGATGCATTTCAAGGATAAAAGCAGTGTTCTGTTCAAAACTCACTTTAATCACTGTCCTCAAAATGAAAAAAAAAATAAGCCCTGAAGAAGATAAGTGGTGATCCAGAAGAAAGGCATCTGGAGCACTCTGTTCCCTGCATGTTTAACCCTGATGCAAACAGTTAAGTCACATTTACCTGAGAGCAGCATTGGGTCTTTCTCTGCAGATTTTCGTACGTGGTCAGACTCTCCTGTCAGCGAGCTCTCGTCTATCTTCAGGTCGTTGCCTTGAATCAGGATACCATCAGTCGGCAGCAGGTCACCTGTATGAAAAAACAAGAATTCTTTACATTTGTTGCTAAGCCTGAGAATGTAATTGTAAAGAGAACTAAATAGGTTAAAACAAGCAAAAATTGTTTTTATTTTACATAAAGTATGTCAATCTTAACAGTACATAAAATTTTAAATAGAAAAAAATAGCTAAAGGGTTACCTAGTAACTAATAAAATAACCTAATTTTACCATTAACATTATATACTTATATTTTGTATGACAGGTAGAGCTTTCCTTAAACCCAGCCAAAAAAAATTACAAATGTACTGTGTAGTGTATTGTCAAACTAACCAATAGTCAAAGCTTATAATTGGTATAAAATAGCTATCAATAGCTTTCATTAAATAATTTCAACACAACAATTGTCCATACATATTCTGAGGGCCTAAAATGTCAATTCCCTGCTTCAATACTCACCATATTTAACCTGGGCTATGTCTCCCACCACCATGTCAGCTACAGGTATCTGGATGACATTTCCTTTCCGCACAACTGTGAACTTCTGTTCCTGCTCAATTCGACTCTGCAGACCACGGAACTGCTTTTCTTTGGACCAGTCGTTGAACGCCGTCACCAAGACGACACACACCACAGACATTAAGATGGCGGCCCCCTCTATCCAGCCGGCGTCGGCCTCACCTTCATCCTCCGCACCTCCTGACACATTTCCACAGCCTGAACACAGAGTAAAAGAGAGAGAAATAAAACCTTTGTCAAATTAATGAAAAAAAAAACCCAGAAACTAACTAGAAGATAGTTAAAACTAGTGAGGACTTCACTGCCATGGTTTTTGCAGCACTGAGGGAAGACAATAAATGGGGCAGTTGGTGGCATAGTGGTTAAGGAAGCGGACTTGGGTCCACAAGGCCCACTATTGCCAAGTTACCACTGAGGTATCGTCCCCCCACACTGCTCCCCGGGCACTGGCTGCCCCCTGCTTACTACGGTGATGGGTTAAATGCAGAGGAAAAATTTTCCCCCCAAAAAAACTTGGGATGAACAACATCCTATGATGGATGCATAGACGGATGACAGACAAAATGATATCCCTCTATCCCTCTCTAGAAGGATGAGATGATCTCAGTTTGGCCTTTGTTTTTGGCCAACTCAGGTTGCAAACTGTACAATTATCTATTTCTGGAGAAATAGATAAGGTAATATTAGACGGTCATCAAAACACAGTGCTGTCCTGTCACTGATTCCTAATGAGCCAGATATATACCAATAACCCCAAAGAATCAACACAATGTCTAAGTTGGAAAGTCATGGACTGCAGGTCTTTGTTTTGGGTTGCCTCCAATCTGGTATTCAACTTTGGGTTTGGACATCAGTGGCATCAGTGTTCTGATGGTTGAGATCAGCCTCACCTTCGGTCTCCTTTCCAGGCGGCTGGTAGAACGAGAGGCCGAGTGAGATAATGGCAGCTGCCTCCAAGATTATAAGGGTAACATCCTGTAACGCCTCCCATACAAGCTCCAGGAAGGTCTTGGGTTTCTTCGGTGGAATGAAGTTCTTTCCGAAGGCCTGATACCGACGCTCCAGATCTGCTGGGTCTCCACTGAGGCCTGAGGGGAACAAAGAGATTTAGAGTAAAATACTTTGACACAGTGTTAGAATAACCCCACAGAGTAGTTTTTATGGTGTCTATAATATATTCAATATTGATAAGTACATTTTGTGTTTTTTTGAGGAATGGGGGTGTGAGCTTGCTTTATATGAGTGCAGTACAAGGAAAAAAGTATATTCTATTATTTGCTGCCTGGAACTAATCAATTTATATTACCTGAAGAAAACAATGAAGTCAAAAACATTGAATGACAAAAAGCACTGTTTTGGCAGTAAAACGCCAGAGCAATTAATGTAAAAACTATAGTAAAAGTGGTTACTATCAAGGAAACCATGATAAATGGCTAGCTAGAGCTCCCATATATACTAGATAGATAGATAGATAGATAGATAGATAGATAGATAGATAGATAGATAGACAGAATTCACTTCACTTCAAGTTTTCACTTTTTAGTTTAGCAGTTATTTGATTTGATTGGTTTATACATTATTTGACATTAATATAGTTAACTTTTTTTTATCTTAAATCATTTCACATTGCCCTTCTTAACCTATTTTTAATAAACTTAATCATTTATCTAATGTGCCAAACTCAGTATTAACTAATTTTTGGATTATTTAGTAATATTGAATAACTTTTAATTATCATTTTATCAAACTATTGCCCACTACCTCCTTGCCTGTATTTCAAATCCTCAATCCTGAGTGTTACCATGGTGACCAGGATGGATAGGGCTTCCTGTCTCAGAAACAGGTTTCTGCCCAGCAACAGGTGATGTCATTCTTTCTATGTCATAGTTTTGAGGCAGAGCTAAATTCGTTTTTTTTTTCATTTCCAATTTTTATTATTTCCTGATTGGTGGTGAGGGAGGAGGAGGGGCCATTTGTCTGCTGTGGTTGGACAGGGCTGGTGACTGTCTTTGCGTCACCTTACGTCGGTATGTGCGCACATGCTCGTGTGTGTGTGTGTGTGTGTGTGTGTGTGTGTAGCGCTGGTTGCCTCCTGCAGGTAGTCATGTGTAACCTCAAGTGTTGCTAAAGAAGACTTAGGTTGTTGCAATATGACGCTCAACAGGAACCTCAGCAAGGGGTGGCAGAAAAGTGAAAAGAGAGACAGAGAGAAAGACGAAGGGAGAAAACAGGTGACCGTATGCTGAGTAATCACAGTCAGCTGCATCCCCTGTTTCATTAGTCTATTCTTCCTTCTTTTTTTACTTTCTTGTCTACTTGTCTGGCATCCGTCTATCTACCTATCTATCCTTGCATCCTTTCTACTTCTCTATCCCTACAGCTTCTCCTGCCTGTCTCTCATACTCTCTTTCCACCTCTTTCTCCCTCTCTCTCTCAATCTCCCCTTGATGTGTCCTTGACAATGCGGCAAGCTGCTCTAAAGCTTTCCTCCTCGCACTGCCCGCCTCCCTCCTCCTCCTCCCCCATCATCACTACACAGACACACACACACACCCCCAGACCCACGCACACTTTCTCCCTCTCTTTCTCTCCGTCTCTATTGAATGTGGTTATAATGGTCTCATACTGCAGTGCTAGGATATCCATATCTCATGTCTATGTCTGTGTGTGTGTTTGGAGGGGAGGGGGGCTCATCTACAACCACTCACTGTTGAGCCCTTCACAGTTGCTGCTGCCTAGTTGACGTTGGTGCACGTGTTACAGTAACCTCAGTGCGCTGTGTGTATTTTCCCTGTTACCGATTTCGTCGGTGATTGAGATGACTAAGTCACAGCCTAACTGAAACACGACAGGCTACAATGTGGTTTTTCTCTTCCAGGACCCAGGAGTAGTGTAGTAACATTGAGATGGGAACATTCTAAAGATATAAAAATGTACAGCTACTTTTACCTAAAATGGCAGTTGATTGGAGCAGTGTAAACTGACTTCATGAATATACTGTAACTACTTTTGCATTAACAAAGCCAAACTGAAATAATAGCATGTTTCCAGTAATCTGAGTGACTGAGAATTACTGCACCAGAAATGCTGAACATAAATTTTTTAGTACGAAAGTATTATTTATTTTGTATTTGTATGTTTGTATTCAATTTGTACTGGCTGCAAAAGACCTTTGGGAGAGTTGTATCTGTCATGTTAAGTAAAACTATGGAGGCAGCCATGTTGAACTGTTATCATCAATCAATTACAGGATTGGTCTGACATAATCACGTTGAACCATGCCACCTTTCTCGAAGCAAAATCATATTATGTCCTTAGCTCTATCTGCATGAAAGGCATTGGTATAAAGGATGGACAAGATGTTCTTCTGCCATAAGCTCAACATAACTGGTTCTTTTTTATGACTAAGATTGTGTAGTTTAGGTGTCAAACTCAGGCTCGGGGGCCAAATTTGGCCCACAATGTAATTATTTTTGGCCGGTGAGATCAAATCAAATGTGTACTAGAGTTGGCCCACCAGTATGTAGACCTTATATACTGTCAGAAGTTGGTATAGTGATAATGCATGCTTTTTGTTATAGGACATACAATTTATTGAGATTTAAAATGAAAATGATCTAGAAAGACTACGAAGAGATTGGATAAGAAACAAATAACACTGAATTGTTTCTAATGTCTCATCTCATGTGCTGATATCATCAAGATTTGGTTGTTCTAGATTCAATGTTTCCATATGAAAAAGCAACATTTAATGTGTGGAGAAAAGGGAAAACATGCACGTTTACAGTTAATTTCTCTCTGTATATATATATATATCGAGTTTGGCCTGTGACTGCATATCAGCTTTTAAGTCTGGCCCACAGTGAAATTGAGTTTGAAAACCCTGTCTTAGAGCAAGATGAAACAATATGCCATCTACAGGGAAAATGTGGCAATTGCAGGAAAATGGTAGAAGTATGATCACAATACAAAACAACTATATAACTGGGACAAAATAAGGGGGTCGTATCACAATGCTGAGAAGGCCTCATCCAGGCCTTAGTTTGCCCATGCATGTTCTAAACTTTGCATTTTTGTAATAAATGTGTGTGTTTGTTCTGTGATCTGCACAGAAACTCCTCCCTTCTATAAGCTCACTGATCAATCACAAGTTTCAGCAGTTAGAAGCCTCTTTCCTATACAACACACAGCATAGTCCATGTGTTGGTTTGTCAACTGTATCTGTAAGTAGAACTACAGGTACAAACCATAGGATGACCTGCTGCACTGACTCTAGACCAGCTCACGGTGTCAAATTAGCGACACGCAACAGAATAGACTTACTGTAACTCAAGACCCGACCAACTCTTCTATGTTTTCCAACTCCACACCCCCACCTCTCTGTTTGACACCATGAGACACACACTCACACACATGCAGAAAGCCACTAATTCACTTCTTCCTCCTCCTTCTCACCATAACCATCTAGCCATCACTCAGTCAACTCTTCTTTCTGCCCAACTTCACCATGCTGTTGTGTTGCTAGGTTACACATTAGTTCAAAGAGTGGGCTTAGTGTGGTACCAAACCCCTGTTACTACACACAAATGTACACACACATGCGAATGAACATACTGCACATATACAGTAACGGACATACACACAGAAGGCCAATCAGATCTTCATCACAGATCTGATTGGTAAAACATATGGGCAAACTAATGGATGCACCCTGTTCAGCTTCATAATCTTCCGGAACTTCTCCTAGTATATTTTTTGATTGTATTGTATTTCATATTCTGCATTTTCTCTGCAATGCTGCTGTTAATATAGTGCTCAGTAATTCTTACAAATGCTCCATCTATTTTCTCTGACCGATCCAGTATTAGGACTTATTGTGGCCAACAAGGCAAAAAGTCTTCCCATGCCTGGGTTAAACCATGTGGACAAAAGAGGTACTGTCCATCCAGGTAGTGTGTCACCACCTAAATGATCTAAGATGGACATAGAAGGATTGATGCTCAGGAGAAAAATTCAGACGAAATAGAAATAACACTTAAAGATCTTTCATTTTGCAGTTGGTGGCCTAGTGGTTAAGGAAATGGACCTGGGTCCGTGGTTGTAATCCCCCTACCGCCACCTAAGTTACACTGAGGTGCCCTGAGCATCGTATCATCCCCACTCACTGCTCCCCAGGCGCCCAAAGTTGCCCAATGCTCACTTTGGTAATAAATGCAGAGGTGACATTTCGTTGTGTGCTGTGGTTTGAATCACAATGTCACAATGACAAGGAGTTTGTCTAAAAAAATAGATAAAAAATGATCTATAGATAGATGGATAGATAGATTGACAGAAGGACGGAAGGTCTGACTGTATGAATGATTGATTGATGTATGCATCTTTAACTCTTACTTCACTTGTTCCGCAGCAAACAGTGACAGACACGATGCACCCAGAAACACTACACGAAGCTGAGTACTAATATAGTAGTACAGGCTTGTAAGTGTCTCGACTGACTGAATCTTTGACTATGTAACAAACTGGTGGGTGAGGTGTGTAATTACACATATTTCCATCTATAAATCCACTTAGTGTCACCTTTGATTCTGGATCTTTTTTTTTAAATCTGCAATTCTGTTCTTCTCTATGCATATTTCTACTCCAATTCTCCCACTGAATCAATAATCGATTCATCCGCCCAGTTTGAGTTGCTGCAGTGAAGACGGCATGCCTGATGAAATGTGATTTTAATGCTCCCATTCCATCCTGGGTTTCTTCTCTTTGCAGCTGCAGTATACTGCAGTGAAGATGATGCATTTTTAAAATTCTTGTATATTAATAATGCATATGGAAAAGTGAAAAGGGTGTCAGCTCGGTCAGTGGTCCCAATCAGAAACATTTTGTTAGCTTGAAGTTGACTGTGGAGGAGAACACTGGAGTCAGCAGCCATGGAACACATGCAGAGGTGTTATATAATTAATATCCACCAGGGATATACAGCTTAATACCATGCAAACTAAACTGCAGAAAAAGACAGTGTTGAATCCTATACCGAAGACATGAGAAGCACATGGAGATGTCCAGTAGTGCTCAGATAGTAATGGAGATAAATGTTACTCTTCCAACATTTTTCATTGTTTTTTTTTGTAATTGATAAGGTTTTGGTATGAGTCATTTGACGTGTGTCAAACTCAAGGCCCGGGGGCTAAATGTGGCTCGTGGGAGACTAAAAAGTGTTAAATCTGCAATTAAGTCTTCAAAAAACGAGTTGTGAGTGCTATTACACAGAGAAATGTTCAATATTTGTAATTTGAAAGAGTAGTAATCAATTTCAGAAACGTGTGTGAAAACACTAAGGAGTCGTTACAATCTCATGGTATGACCATGAGATATTTTCACCCTACTGTGTTTATTCACTCTAAAAATGGATCCATGGTGTCTTTTTTTCATCCATCCATCCAACCAATCTTGCCCACTCGAACACTTTGTTCCTTAGGCGCAGGCCTTCTTGTGATTCCACAAATTTCTAAATCTAGATTTAGAGCCAAGGCCTTCAGCTATCGAGCCTCTCTGTTATGGAACCACCTGCCGGGTTCAGTCGAGGGGGCAGACACAGTCTCTATTTTCAAGCCTAGACTGTAGACCTTCCTTTTTGACATTGCCCATGGTAGCCTACAGGTCCGGCCGATGGGCTTCGTGTGAGGGCCTGTGGCTTGACCTTGGGTCCTAGATATGCTGCTCCAGAGGTCCGTTTGAACAGTTAGCCCTCTCTTGCTGTCCTCTATCTTCTTTATTCCATATTTCCTAACTAATTTCCCTTATTTCGTAAGGACTAAGGCATTCACCTCGTTTCTGAACCCCATGGCCGTAAACTGGACTCAGGTCTTAGCCTACAAATCATGGCCCAACTTCTCTCGGACTCTACAGTCTGTGTTCTAGACCCAGGACTTTGCCTTTGTACTGACACCGCAAGGACTTAGTGTCCCCTTAGAATAAGAAGAAGAAACCCTGAGGTTTCTTCTTATTTTGAGAGTCGTTTCTTAGCAGTGTGAGGGCCTATAAGGGCTGGGGGTATTTTCCTGTTTACTGGATCTTGTGTATTATACATTATTGTTTGTAAAGTGATAGCAGTTGTTGAAGTTAAATCTGCCAATCACATCCATGCTTTAAATGGTTCCCTTGTAACCTCTATGCTTCTATCCATTCATCATTTTGCTTGTCTACCTGTGAACCACCCTCCCCTTTTTTAACCTTTCGTGCTCACCGTCAGTGGTGCTGGACTGCAGTCTCTGGCAGAGTCCTTCTGTGTCCCCATAGCTGTCCTGGATCTTCTGCAGGGCGTCGGCCCCTCTGAGTTCCATCAGCTCTCTAAGCTCATTCACCGTCACCACAAAGTCTCCCCCAGTGTGGCTGCCATCTGCCCTTCCTCCTCCTCCTCCTCCTCCTCCTCTGCTCCCACCCCGAGTTCCTTTGGGATAAAACTCCACTGCACTGTTTGCCATTTCACCCATGGTGGCTGTAGTTGACATGTCAGTGTGGTTCTTAAAAAAAATTGGTCCTCCTCTCTCAGTAGAGTGTCCTCAAATCAGTTCCACTTTAGTTGAGGGGTGTTCATGTGCTCGACAGTGAGAATCCTGGTTCTACCTAAATGTTGTAGTTAAGGATGCGTTAACTGCAGTGATGAAGAAGGTTGTTTTGGATTCTTCCTCTTAGTTTTTGCTCCTAACCTCCCACTGCTCCTTTATTTCTCCATTACAGGAGGAGGACAAGGAGTGTGAGGGGGATGATAGGCAGCAAGCGGGGGCTCTTCAGTAGCACGATGTCCGAACGAATCCAGCTTTCTTTATGTCTGTCTCCGCTGTGACTCCACTCTTTCTTCGTTTCTGTCCCCCTCCCTCCAGGGTCACGGCCGGTCCATGGATGGAGAGACAGGCTGAGGGACTAGAAGGCGAGGAGGACGTGAAGGGATGACAGAAGGATGGAGAGAGGGGCGAGCGAGGTAAAGGTGGCTGATAAACCAGAGACAGGAAGTGGATCCAGTTCAGAGGTAGCTACTGCTGCACCACCGGGAGCTGAGGGAGAGCAACAAAGAGATAAACCGTTATTGATCTGCTCTTTCACCCACTGTCAGTACATCAAAATCTAAAACGGAAGCAGAAACTAGGTTGGCTCTAAAACGTCTGTTGCAAAGGTACGGTAGATAGAAAAGTTATATTAATTCATCAGTTTTGACCTAAAAATGACAACATTTCCTTAAAGTAAAGTGAAATATTAGAAAAGTGGTACACACACACACACACACACTCACAATACATATCAAATACCAGGTACATTATTATTGTTATTACAATTAGTACCGGGAATAATTATTATGTATTAGTAATAAAAAAATCAAAAAAAAAAATTGAACATTTTATTCTCTAAAGATTTTGATTTGAAGTAAATTGATAGAGCTCTTTAACCATTAAAGTTCTCAAGACATTCAATATTGATGCACCAATTGCAATATTCTTGGTCGATACAAATTCCCAGTTTTAAAGGAGGTCTGACCTGTCTAAACAGTTTTTTTCTGATACCAATTTTCTATCTTAGAAATAATAAGAATCATACAATAGACACCATATTTTCTTGGGTTGGAAAAATAAAACATATAAAATAATGAAAAGAGATTCAACAGTGCCCCCTGAGCGGATTTTTATTTTGAACACAGTGAAGAAGGACTTGATGTAGCACAAAATCATCATCTATCCCATGAGCTGTTAGGCTCACGTTTGAAGTTCAAATGTCCATTGTAACACTGATCAGGAATTTAATGGTTAAGCAGTTTGCATAATTGGCTAAAAATGGCCTGAAATAATTCTGCCCGCGCTGCATCAGAAAAGTACGGCCTACTTGGTTATTTGTACCGTGGCGGCCGATTGACTGGTGTAACTCTAGAAAACAATAATCAAGGCAGCAACATAGATGGGCAACTCACACAGAAGGCAATAAATGTTAAGTCACATACATCGAATCAAATTCTTTAAACAGTTTAATGATAGTAGACATTTGACTGCTTTCACTAGTTCAGATAAATGGGAACAGATAATAATGTTTGGCTATTTGAGAACCAAACCAGGACACATAGGATAGTCAACCTGCATATAAAGTGAAAGAAAATCTTCAGATTTTTATTTTAAAATGTATGGTTAAATTTCTAGTTAATAATGTCTCTACTAAGATAGAAGCCTCTGCAGGTTGTAGTCTTAAATGACCAATATTTCTCCATTGGCTAAGCAACCTCAACAATGTCGAGTTGTTGTGTGATTATTTAGTGCGATGTAGAGGTCTTCGTTAACAGGACGACTTTGAACAGACCATTTGTTCACAAGTGGTTCTGTATATTTCAGAGACAACTGGGTCATTGTAGATATTTTACAGCTTTTGCTCCAACACTGTGGACTATTTTCAGCCACAGAGTTTTTTGGAGCAGCAGTGTGAGGAATGTGGGACAGATTAAAAAAAAAGAAAAAAGAAAAAAAAAAAAAAAACAACATTGAAAATAAAAACTAAAGGATTGATCCTGTTCCTGTTATATATCTTGTAGAAGCATGTCGTTAATGTATGTATAAAACAGTGCAGGCCAAATTGGTAATCAAAAAATGTTCATGAAAAAATTTAAAAGGGTAAAATTAAACAATAAATGACTAATATGATACCGGATGTGAGACTCAACTTAATATCAGAGAATTAAATTAGTGTTTACAGCACCCTAATGAAGTGAATGACATCCATCGGAAGAGGAAAACTAGTCTCTAATCTTAAGTTAACAGGTAACAACAGTGTTCCCCTACCTTTTTTGCACCACGGACTGGTTAAATGTCTGGTACTTCTTCACAGACCGGTCATTAAGATGTGGCAAATAAATAGACCTTAATAAAATGAAACTTTGTGAAATATTGTGAATTTTCCTACTTATAAAATCTTCCTACCCGAATTAACAAGGATTTCTCATGTGCACACAGCCTATAACTTTCTCCTACCAGACTGGTATAAAAATACAAAAATACAAAAATCTTGTATCAATGACTCTGCGCCATTTTGAGTTTATTGTTGTTGTCTTCACTGAGAAAATATTTTATAATCAAAAATAATTGCATCATTAATGATGGAATCTCAGCCATTCTATTGTTCAGTTCTTTTGTTGATATGGGTATGGGTCAAGTGGAAGTAATAGCCAGATGGGGCCAAAAGGAAACATTATTTCTCCGTGGCCCGGCACCTATTCACCCACGGGCCGGTACGGGGCCCCAGCCCAGTGTTTGGGGACCACTGCTGTAAGGCATACGCTTTTACAATAAAAAACCATTAAAAGCAATAATGTTAATGTTAATATTTTATGTATGTGTAATATTATATATGTATGTATATATGGAGTGATATGCACCTCCAACTTTAATTATTTATTGCAAGAGCAATTAGTGCAAGCTGTAACTAAACACTCACTCATGATGTCACAATGCCAGAAATCTATTTTTCCAAGATTTCCAAGAGCTTCACAATAAACACCAACATTAACAAGTTCTCCTTTTCTACCCCCTGCATCTCCTTATATTATTGCCTTTTTTTCTGTCCCTCCCTGCATTATATCCTGACAGAGGGTGTCACTTCACCACTGAGTCACTCTGTTCAGGCCTCTGAATCTCCCTCTCATTTTCCATCCCGATCTCCTCCTCCCTCTGTCTCTGCGAATCCAAAGTGTATAGATTTACTGCATGCTTTTTTTCCATTACATGCCTCTTCTTGTCTCGCAACCTCTCATGAGTTGTTATTGCTTTACCTTCTTCACCCTCGGCCTCTTCTGACTCCATCATTTTGTTGATCTTCCCTGCCCACCCCCTCACTCTCTTTCTGCCTATCGGTTTCCTGCTACTGCAATCATTTATTTACGCTTCTGCCGGTTGTTCCTTCCCGGCCCCTCAGTTTCTCACTCACTGATTCTGTCTGATTTTCTTTCACTCGCACATTAACTTATTTTTTTCCTCTGGTCCCATTCATCTGCTGTGACACTCCAGATATGAGTTTGTCTTCTTCAAACATGCTTGAGCAAAAGTAATCCTTTAAATACAAAAATGCTGACCAACCTCTGTGTGACACAGGTAGCACCCATGAGTATTTCAAAGAAGGCCCAGTCTAACCCAAAAGAGAAAGACCAAAAACTCGAAGGTATTGCAACATATATTGTATATTATAGATAAAGTATATAAAATATATACATTTGCAGAGAAAGTGTTGAGTTTAGCCTTGAATTAAGACTTTAAAATTGACTCAATGCAAGCTTCAATTAAAATAAAAATTAACAAGAGTATTTAAGAGGATACTAAAATATAAAAGCTATGGAACAGCTCTCAGTTTTCCCCAATAATTAATAAAATTCCAAAGCAAAATGGCAATAGCAGAGTTTAAAATGTATGGAAATTATGGAAAAGTTAAGTATGCCAAAATAAATCACATGTAGAGTCACATAAAAATGACTCTACATATATATATTATTTTATTTTTTCTTTTAACAAACAAATATAACAATAATATATAAATAAATTTAATTGGCCACATAGTCCCCTTCAAAGGGACATTATTAGACCCCGGGCCATACTTTGTGCTTAGTTTTTACATTATGTAACCTTATGAATAGAAGGACATGAAAGAACCAACACTTTGTTACCAAATTTGTTCCGCATTCAGAACTTTCACTGATAAAAACGTCCCTCTTTTTTACCCCTGAGCTGAAGGACACATGAATATACATTGAACAAATGCACAGAAAGACACGCAAACACCGAGGCCTGGGGACCAATCCCTGACATGATCGCTGACTAGAAGCACAGTACACGACACTCACTGAAGAAGAGTGAAGAGGAGGACAAACATGAACATGAAGAGAGTCAGACAAAGGTCTGCACAGCCCTCAGCTATTAATGCGTTAACGCTGCCTCTCTACACACACCACGTTCAAAAGGACTGCAGCTATTTGACCATTTCATCTTTTTTCATTTTGAAAAATGCCACACTTTTACCTTGAGCTATATCTGTCTTTATTAAAATAAAAAAAGAAGAAGTGAAGTGTGAGAAGTGATTTTCCTGGAGTATGACACTGGGCCAAAAAGACTGGGGTTAATGTTTTATTATTTTGACACAAAAAAAAAATCTTAACTGTTTCAACTTTTTAACTTAATGTTGCCATAAAATATCCTTTGAGATCAAGTATTCATCTACTTATCTATCTATCTGTTTGTCTGTCTGTCTGTCTGTCTGTCTATTAACTGCATGTGTCTATTGGGTGCTACATATTGTCTCTCTTCGCATTTTCTGTCTCATTTAGGCCCAAAGACTGCAGGTACATAGGTAATGGATAATCAGTTTTACATATAATGATCGGGGGGTAAACCCGAACGAGTAATCCCATAGGGGAAGCTTCCAATCACTTGTTAATCCTTAACTGCAGAATTTTTCAGGGATATGGGGGGAAGCTGGAGAAAGATCAAATCTTCCCACAAAGCTAAAAGACCTTGGCTTGTGAATGCTAGATACAGTCTGAAGCAGTTACAGACAACTGTTTGACTAGTGGGCCACAATGGGTCCTAAAGTCTGACAGAGAGGACAGGTCAAGTGCAAAGAGATTGTGTGAACAGAGATGCATTAAAGAGAGAATACTCACATGTTTTCTACCCCATGTAATGGGAAAATGTGGGCATTTTAAGGATAAATAGCAATTAAGTTGAAAAAATAATATCATTTGGAAGCCAGATCAAGAAGCCAAACTCCCACAAGCCATAGCTTGCCTATATCTGGCTTAAACCCTTGTGACAGACATAAGTTATTAGTATAGAATTGTTCCTAAATGTTGATAAAGACACGTAAATGTCATTGCAAGAATTGCACTATAAGAAAAAGACAGACATATAATGATATTTCATTGCAATTAATAATATAATGTGTACCTGAACCTTGGCTTGCCAATACCTGGCCTGGACACTGTGACAGTCCATCAAAAGGTCACATGTAGAGAACAGAAAACCAACACCCTTATCTTGGCAACTAAGGTCAGTTCAGGGAGAAGAATTGGCTTAAACTCTGAACATACTCTCTCTTATTTACAGTCATACCATCTTGGGCACTTTTTGTATGGAACAGAATACTAAGAGCATGAGCCACTGAGATTCAACACAGACACATGTGGTCATCTAGAGTAGTGGTTCTCAACTGGTCCCACTCTGGGACCCACATTTTCTTGTGGTCATTAAGTCGAGTCCCACTCAATTCAAAACAAAGAAATTTAAAAAATAAATAAATAAAACATTCTAAAAAATCACTTCTTTTAACATACTAATTTCATTCAACAGAGTGTGCCTTTCAAAATAAGAGATTTTCTAAAATAAAACACATTCTCAACAGCTGATCCACGTCATGCAGAATTTTGACCAGCTATTCACAACCCATTCAGAACAGGTCCATAACCCACTTTTGGGTTGGGACCCACCAGTTGAGAACCACTGATCCATGGGGATGGTGGGGATAGTGTAATCAAACAATTCAAATACTGCTAATAGTAAAATGGAAACGGAGCTGTTCAAATTACCAAATTACTCATACTTGAGCACATGCTTCACAAACAACCAACAAAAACTAGCCCATAATTTACTGAAAATGTGTTTGTATTTTTAGTACTTTATAATGACAAAAAAACAATATTGCATCATAATTTCCTTTAAAGCTTATGCTCAATAACCATCATCTTTAAATAATTTCCAATAAAATAATGATTCAGTGATTCTTAGTCATCATGCTTCTGGAGCAGGAAAATTATAAAGCATCCAAATATTATTTAATGTCAAATCACAAAAACAGCAGTTTAAAAGAAAAATTGGTCATGCCTGCTTATTCATATTTTTCATACTACGTGAAGACCAAGGCAATACTACTATGCTCATATGACAGTAACACAGCTCCCCTGTCTGTGTATTTACTGGGTTCCACTGTGCAACAGGATAGCTACGTCGATTTCCAGTAACCATTCTGTAACTGCAGTCCACCTGTGCAGCTGCAGTCCTACTTTCCGACAGGCAATTGAAGGGTCACCTCTGGCTGGGAGCTTGTATCTGGGCTGCTACTGCTGCTGCTGCCTTGACGTCGCTGGCTGGGCGCCAGACACACACTTCTGTATTGCCCAGTGGGAATAGCACACTTATAATTCGACACAGTCAGTGGCTAGAGCCATTAAAAGGTGGGCAGCAGACGGGGCACAGATATCTGCATTACCGTAGAGCGCATTAAAGCAGAGGGAGGAGGAAGAGGATAATGGCGAAAGTTTGATAGAGTGAGCAAGAAGCAGGGAGTGCGCGGTGTGAAGAGGTAAGATGTCCCACATGAGGTATCCATCTCACACTCTGCTTCAAGCATCCAATGTTGACGGATGCTCTAATATTTGTCTGCAGGCAAAAAATCCTACCTAATGTTAACCCTAAGTCTGTAATATTCTAACTACAATATTTCACACCACATATCACACCATTTACACACAGATCCAGCATCAGATCAGATCAAGTCTGTTTGGACCAGGAAAGGACCTGGAGGGCCAACAGAACCAAACATCCCTGACCTGTTGTTGCTGAACTCCAAATATTTTGCCAGTCCTTTTGCTACTCTTACCCAGGCAACATTTGATGACTAATCAAATCTTTTGGACCAGCCTCAGTGCTACAGAACCGAGCAGTGCTTGGACCAGAGCAAGTCCTGCATCAGACCACCTACAGTGTATGCAGATGGTAACCTGTCAGCGTCTCATAACAACTAATATCATATTCAGTCGGATCACACATGCGGAGGACGATGAGAGGATGAAGATGTTCACGCACGTCTGAAGGTTACCAGTAAAGGTCGTTTTGTGTGGGCAACACTGTTGCATGAGGCCATTCCTACACACAACTACAAGGTCTTACCGGTGTATGTGTGTGCGTGTGTTTGTGCGCGCGCGTGTAGCTGTGGTTGTTGCGCCACACTTGCTTTCTACCCCCTGTGTCCCTCCGCAAGGTTACCGGCCTGGCCCAGCGCCGGAGCCCGCTGCGCTGCGCCCCCACTCGAATACAACCTTTGCCGGCAAAGAGTTGAAGGTGCCACCGGTCGGCGATCGTCGGCATTGCACCGTCGAACACCTCTCAGCTCTCCGCGCTGCAGGTGCGACAAACCGAACGCAGCGGAACCAGCGCACAGCCCGCATCTATTCAGGGCCCGGGGCCGCGCAAGGAAGAGCGGGGAGGGAGGGGTGAAGGTTGGGGGTTTAGACGCACGGTGGTCGGGGATGATGTTGCAGCGCTCCATCCTCAAAACAGTAACACAGGAAGCGGAGGAGAGGATGCAGGGATGGACGGATGTAGTTCATTAGCTTCACCCAAGCACAATGGCACACACACCAACACACACACGCACTGACACACGCAAGCCCACATACATAGTCCTAATGTCATAACGCTGTTTGCGAGGGAATTATGATATGTCCTACTGTACCAACTATCACTGTGATTGGAGCAGGCCCGTGGGGAGAACATGTCACATCAGGCCTGTCTCACGTTCTCCCACATCAAAACCTCCGTGCGTCCAAGGATCCTATCTCGTATTTTTATGGTTTTAAATTCATGAACAAAAATACTAGTTTACTGATGCACCCGCAGGGTAGATAGGAGTCACGTACGCGTGCACGCACGGACTCAGCGACTCACCGTGTGCAGGCCGAGCTCAAGGACATCAGCATCAGCATCAGCAGGCGGGGAGGCAGAATCCCCGCTAATCTGCGTGCGCGTAAAAGCGGAGAATGTCCCGAACCAGATGAGAGGATAGAGCTGAGGAGGGGGAGGAGGAGAGAGTGGGAGATAGAGATAGAGAGAAGGAGATGGAGAGAGTGAGAGGAAGAGAGAGAGAGAGAGAGGAAGAGAGAAAGAGAGAGAGAGAGAGAGAAACTCCGGGCTGCGGCAGCTCCGGTCGCCTGGAGTCCGAAGGAGCAAAGAAGGGAGGCAATAGGACGCACGGCGCTGATGAATATTCCACTGTGCGCGGTCACCTGACAGTTTGGACGACAGAGTTCTGCGGTGGATGAGAGGAGAGAGAGAAAGAGCGAGAGGGGGAGACAGAGACAGAGAGAGGGAGAGATGCGCTCGGGTTGATGGTTTAAACACTCCTGTCCCACGGAGGGTGGACGCTTAACTCCTAATTTGTCCTAATTCGCCGAACACTCTGGGGCAAGAGTGGAAGAATGAAGGAGAATGAAAAGAGACGCCGCCGCTCATGCGACATCTTTGGAAGAGGAGAAGGAGGAAGGAGGAGTTGAGCCTTTGTGAGACCCGAGCGCACAGGAGCTCAGTCAGAGCATCCAGAGCAGAGAGGGAGAGGGGGGGAGGAGGGAGATGATGAGGAACAGTAGGCGGAGGGATGCTGTTGACGTCACAAACACACCCCACCCCACCTCTCCCTGCACTTGCCAGCGTGATGACGACACACACGCAGTTTGCACATCAATCCTTTTGAGGAGCCCTGCTTTGTCTACAACTTCCTTTGACCGTGGCATCATCATCGTCATCATCATCTTATTCAATATTCAACAGAGTCCATTTATTTAAAAAGCAGAATTCCCTGCTGGACAAAGATGGGGGTGCAGGTGTTTATATAGTAAGAAAAAAAATCATTTAATAATTTCATCTTAATGCTGCTCTTCATTATAACTATTCTGTGACGTAGGATATTAAACATTTTCAGACAGCAGTACCAAGACTGCAGTGACCCACGAAGCGACGTTTAATATTTAAGACTAAAACGGCCACAAGAGGTCACTCTAAGTGCTAGATTCTAAACGCATAGCTCTCATAACTTCTCAAATGACGAAAATGATTAATTTAATGTAGATATCTTTATAATAACAAAACACAGAAATGTGTACTTTTAATATTCACATTATCGTCATTAGCGTACACAACAAGCTGCAGCTGTAGCAAACGGTCAAAATGTCCGCCTCTGTCGTTTTAGTTCAATTTGTTCTACAGCTACTTTTAACCTTTCGTATTCCATTATTTTCCTTTCAAAATGTGTTCACACCGTGAACTAATTTTGTGTTAAATTGTGTACAAAGATAATGTAGGTATGAGCAGGAATACACATATTTAAAGCTAACCCTACATAGTGCATCACATAACTGACGCTCACCGCCCGCCAACCATAAAGTTTTATACTGTTATCCCAATTAGCTCAATAACAATTGTTACATTATTGGTTTATTCACAGCAAACCAATACATATTAAATTATGTGCCTTACCTAGTGTAGAAGTAAAAGCTTATTTTAGTCCCGTGTAAAAAAAAAAAATCACCTAATGATAATTTGGTAGAACTGACTCACTGATGAATAGCTATTTTAGCAAAATAAGAGGGAAACTGTCAACGTCACAATGTCACGTGACTCCTCAAAAACGAATTTCTAACGAAATATGATATGAGTCATAATATTTCATACACCCCTTTAAGTGTAATTTATATTGTTATTCCAATTTTAAAACAACATTTTTTGAATGGCCATATTATAAAGTTAAACTCGAGACATATTTCAGCCAATGGGAAGACACTGTCCCTCAGCACTGCTTTTGTCAGTACAATGCAATTGTTTTAATAGTAGAACTGAAGTGATTTTGGTTACTGTCAAGAAAAGCATGGAAAATGGCTAGATATCAGCTCTGAAACTGAACTATTATGAGCTATTTTTTAATGTTATCATCGTATTTAAAGAAAAGCATTCTTTCATTCATCCTTACGATAGCTTTCTCGTGGGTGGTGAGTCCACTGGAAGTATTGTGGGTTGGTGTTATGATCAAAGCACCTCAGTGGCAACCTGGCTGCTGGAGGATCAGAACTTGCATCCTCGTAGATCCAAGCAACCTTCTTTACCCCTAAGCCACCACTGCCATCTCAGAAAAATACAGTGTAATATATATATAAAAATACATAGCTCCATAGCTAAAGATGACAGGGAAATTACTATTCTATAAAAACAATACTGCAAATATTTAAATACAAATTCTCACAAAATCTTATTTCAAGTGCAATGCAACTCAATGCTGTGCATTTATCCACCCACTGAGGTTTAAAATAATGAAATTATATTAAAAAATAAAGACAAATAACATAAAGTATAAATATATTAAACACAAATCACAAGTTGCAAAACACAGGTTCATCTTTAGGACAGATACTCACAGGTCAGTCATTTCTGTCTGTCTGTTGCTGCTGGGTAACTAGTCTCATCACACTCACCTGTTTCCTGTGATTACCAGTGTCACCTGATGGTCAGGGTTCATACCTCTCTTTCTCACTAGGCCATTCTTTCAAGTTGCATGTGTTGATGTCTAGCTGTCTACCTGTACCTGCATGTTCCTGTTCTGTCTGTATGTCCTTCTTCTCATACTAAAAATCAAATACTAAATAAAATTGTAGTTTTTTTTATATGAATCCTCCATTTCCATTGTCTGTGTGTAGAACCGATGTGTTCTAAGTACTGTGTGTCATTTAATGTCCTTCATTTCTCTTTTCCATCAATCCATTCCTTAATTTCACATGCATGGAAAAACAGACATCCCAGGAAATGCATTCTATCTCCTCCAAGGAACAGTGTTCAAAGGCCAGATGGAATATATAATGACTCTGATGGGTTTAGGGTCTTCCCTGGGGTCTCCTTTTCTCGGTCCTGCCAGGAAAGAACCTCCAATGCAAGGCACATGGTGAAGTCTCTGACTGAAGCTCATACAGTTCAGTCACACACTGTGGTAGTTTATCTAACCCCCTCCTGTGCTTTATAGTCTATTTTCCTCCGTGAATTAGATTATTCCATATAAAATTAATATTTGTAATAGAAACCAAATAATAATTTATGTTTTATTAATCTGAAAATTCTATTTCCAATGTCTATGATGAACTCATGCATCCCTCTATTCTGGCCCATAAACAACCCATCCCAGCTATTTCTGTTAATCGTAAATTGTAGCCACATTATCACTTACAAACGCAAAACCAACCACACATCTAACACGAGCTATAATAAAATCTTTTAGGCCCGAGATGTGGGTCGTCATCTGTATCAAGAACTTTTGTAATGCTGCTTCAACAATCCAAACAAAACCAATAACCAATATAGAACATCCAGTTAAGGAATACATTTTTATTTTTGTCATTGTGATTCACACCACACAAAAAATCTCACCTCTGTATTTAACCCATCACCAAAGTGAACAGTGGGCAGCTTTGAGCGCACGGGGAGCTGTGTGTGGGGAACATAGCATGCTCAGGAAACCTCAGTGGTTATTTGGCGGTAGGGGGATTCGAACGGGGGGCCTTGCGGACCCAAGACCACTTCCTTAACCACTAGGCCACCAACTGCCCTGGCTCTGGGCATTCTACTTTCTTGTTCTTGCTCTGCTTCCAGCATAAACGTCTGGTCAAAATGTCTGGTTAGACTATAATGTGTTGTCTGCTGATTTTTGGTCAGTTTATTATCCCTGCCTGTATGGCATGATTTACTATACTGTCCATGGGCGTTTCCGGCACTGAAAGAAGGGGGGAGACAGAGGCAAATTTTATGGATTGATCCCACATAAAATTGACACTAAGCTGAAAGGTAATGATAGTTAAAGATACCATCCAAATGCATTGCCTTATGTAAAATAGCGTAAAAGAAGCCCCAAAAAAGGGATCCAAACCCTATGCTGCAGACAGTTTATGGAAGTTCTTGCAGCAATGGTAACTTACTTGAGATTGTGCCATCTTCATGTAATATCAGCCCTGAACTATCAACCTTGTCATTGTGTCATTGTGTCGTTGTGATTCACACCCAAGCACACAGTGAAATGTAACCCATCACCAAAGTGAACAGTGGGCAGCTTTGAGCGCCTGGGCAGCTGTGAATTAGGACGGTGCCATGCTCAGTGGACCTCAGTCATTGCCTGGCAGTCAGTGGATTTGAACCCTAGTCTAGTTCCTTAACCACTAGGCCACCATTGCCCCTTTTTCTTTTTTTTTAGAACGAGGGCGGCTCAACCAGGCAGTGTCTCATTAGCATTTAAAGGTGAAGGTACAAAAATTGAACGTCCTTAACTAGGCTGATAATTGGTGTAAAGGATCCATCTGATCACAGGTCAGTCCTCCCATATTAATGCACACATCTAACTGTTCAAACATACGTCCTTAACCAGTGACCAAACCAGTGACCATCACAGCTTATTATTATACACTGAGCTACTGGAAGGAGAATGAGGATGGTTGTATTTATAGAATCAGTTGAACTTATTAATAGATACATTACAGGGAAATGGACCACAGTCCACCGTCAATTCACACACACTCACTTGCATCCATGCAAGCAGACACACACCCGCATGGGCTTGATATTTGATTTTATCTTTTGTTTCCTATATGCAGTTGTTCCTCACTATTCCCCAGTTGTTCACCCTCCATACACACACACACACATGCACACACAGGGTCTATTAATTGTTGTCAAGAAAATTCAAATGCTGTTCTAAAAATAGAAAGTTTGTTTACCAACCAAATTATTTTAAAGGGGGCTATGAAGCCTGCAAAACTAAATTATTTATTATTATTAAAAGTAGTTGTCTGTTATTCACAGTGATGTTTTGCTCCATTCCAAATGAGTCAATAGCTTTAATTATTATTAATCTGATAAACTAGTCAATATACATATCTGTAGTCATAGAAATGACTATAGATGTGTTTGATGTGAAAAATTAGTCCTGGTCCCACTATAACTGAAGAATACAATAAACATGAAAACAGTGTGGCAGTGGTGGCCTAGTGGTTAAGGAAGCAGAATTGTGTCTGTTCGGCAACCCACATAACTTCTACTTGTAGGAAGGAAGTGGTATGGTGCAGTGTGATTTAGGTGGCAGTCGTGGAGACTGCTGCTGTCATTTTCCTTAATTTCCTAAGGGATTATTAAAGATATACTGTATAAATAGGACCCCATATAGTAAAGCAGTGGTTCCCATGTATATGCCCTGTCCACTGATTCACCTTTTTTTATTGTAAATATCTACCTCTCATATGGTATTATATTTTTGTACTTGTTTTTTACGCCGTTGTTCAGAGAGATCTGCAATTTCAATCTGCCGTACGTCCTGCATATATGGTATATTAAGACAATAAAGTTGACTTTGACAATACATGCGTAATTAACACCATTCCTGTTTTATTTATTATAATAATCTGATTCAGGCCAATGATGGCCTAGTGGTTAACAAACGCACCTCTGGTTGCCACACTCATGGGAAGGCTCACAGTATGGTGCAGTGTGATTTGGGTTGTAGTTGTGGAGACTGTTGCCACTGAAACCCAATAATGGATAAGACACTGATGATGAATGAATGAATAATTGTGATTTTTGAAAATTGACCAGACTCTCTCCACAGTATGTGTCTATGACTCAGGTCAGGATGCTGCTCATTACATGTCATATTTACATCTTATAGATTTTGAGGGTCTGCAACACATTATACATTTCCACTAAAGTTGGCACCCAGTCTAGCAAAATGTATAGAAAAAAAGTCTTCTAAAAGAGCTTGCGACCCGAGAGACAAAAGCTGCGTTCAACAGCTCAACAGACAATGTCAAATATCCCACAGGAAATATGGATTTACTGCGAAAGGTCGTTCCCACATCCAAGCCTGCGCTGCATAATACCCAATGAGTGTCTCTCTAGTGAGGCAATGGAGCCTCCAAGACTTCTTCACTACTTTAAGACCAAGTGCTCTGCATTAAAACAAGCCCGATGCTAGATAAACTTTTACACTGAGCGAATTATGTGATTTCATGATTTTATTTATTTGTATTTTCTGCCATACTTTGAACGTCAGTCCATCGAAAACTATTTAACTAGTCTGTGTCTCAAAAATGTTTGGACCTCACTGCAGTAAAATAAAACTACTACAATCCCCTAGAGGCTGTTCATTAGATGCATTTCCATGCGTAATGGTTGAATGTTGTACTTTGTGGACATCTTTTTTTAATCAAATCTCCATCTACATGTGTGTTCCTCTTTTCCTGAGTTGTCTGATTAAATATTTAACAGCATGGCTGCACAGAGTTGCCCATTGCACATGTATATATTGCCCATATATATATATATATATATATATATATATATATATATATATATCCTATATAAGTCAACCCTTACTGGCCAGAAACGGTATTGCACATAATGATTACTTCTAGATGGCATCTTTATGAGAAGGGAAAGTAAGGTGAAGAAAGCAAACTTCTTACCATTGTGACATTGTGATCCAAACCACTGCACACAACGAAATGAGACCTCTGAGTTTAACCCATGGGGGGGCGCGGTGCCATGCTGAGTCTGTCTCTTATACACATCTGAAGCAGAATTGTGTCTGTTCGGCAACCCACATAACTTCTACTTGTAGGAAGGAAGTGGTATGGTGCAGTGTGATTTAGGTGGCAGTCGTGGAGACTGCTGCTGTCATTTTCCTTAATTTCCTAAGGGATTATTAAAGATATACTGTATAAATAGGACCCCATATAGTAAAGCAGTGGTTCCCATGTATATGCCCTGTCCACTGATTCACCT
>JAFBJS010002170.1:214221-253994 GCA_016785265.1 Paraplagusia blochii | reverse complement strand
CCAGATTTACATTAAAAAACAGAAGGTAGAAAGAAATTATGGGTAAAAAATGTTTATAAAAATATGCTACCACCCCTTAAAACAGAGGGTAGGAAGAAATAATGGACAATATTTGCTTATAAAAATCTGCTACAATCTCTTAAATAAAGAAGGTAGGAAAAATTATGGGCCAAAAATGTTTATAAATATGTGCTACTACCCCTAAAAACAGGGGGTAGAAAGAATTTATGGGCAGTACTTTCACATAAAAATGTTCTTTTTTTTTCATTAAAAAACAGGGTATCAAGAAATTATAGGCAAAAATTGCCTATAAAAATCTGCTTGCACCTCTTAAAAATCAGAAGGTAGGAGGAAATTCTGGGCGAAAATGTTAAAAAAATGTGCTCCCACCCCTAAAAACAGGGTAGCAAGAAATTATGGGCAATAATTTCAAATTAAAATTAGCTCTTTTTTCATCAATAATAAGAAGGTATGAAGAAATTATGGGCAAAAATTGCCTATAAAAATCTGCTTGCACCTCTTAAAAATCAGAAGGTAGGAAGAATTTAAGGGCATAAATTGCCTGTTAAAATGTGCTTCTACCTCTTAAAAAACAGAAAATAGGAAGAAATTATTAGAAATCCAATTACAGGCAAAGTTTTTCTATACAAATCTGCAACAGTAGATGTCATGACCTCGATAGTAACTTGGCAGTTGGTGGATTTGAACCTGAAGCCCTCCAGATGCCAGTCTGGTTCCTTAACCACTAGACCACTATCTGATCTGAGTAAGGGTGGGTCTCTCCAGTCCACTGAAATATGGATGTCAGACTGGTGGGAACATTTTTGAGGGCGTTTCTTCCTCTGTGGAAAAAAGTTTCACACACTCAGGCTGCTTCTGCACGTGACAGACTCTGACAGAAGTCCTGACAGAAAAATCATCCCAGGATGATGTCATCTTGCAAGACTGATGGGTTCACCCTGAAGGAGAAATGACTAATGCTGTTTTGACTCTTGAGTTTTCCATAAAAGACATACAAGGCATGTAAAAACTACTGAATCTGCACCAGTCTATGGATAATTAGATTTCCATCAGATCAACCACAGCTGTTGTTTTTGGAACTGTCAGAAAATTGTCATCAAGGGTGATTTTTTTTTATTTGTGCAAAAAAATAAACAACGTGAAATGTAAATAAGACAGGATATTGTCAAATGGATCAACTCAATCCACATACTGTCAAAATACATCTGCTTAAAATACAAGGGTCATTTTGACCGCTGCTGGACTGACTTGATAGCATGGATTTTATCTTCTTTGTTTTTTGTCCAAACCATAAAGAAAATGACTAGTTGTTCTTGTGTTAAAAACCTGAATGACTGGAACCATTTTTCAACATTTTTTACTGAGCCCAGAACATGGAGGCTGCCTCGGCCCCGAAGAAAGAAAAAAAGAAGGAGAGAGAGGGAGGGACGGAGGGAGGGAGGCAGGAATGGAGGGATGGAGGCATTGTGGTGTATGCAGTTTGTGATCGTGGTCATATCAGGACAAAACTCTATGCTGATGATACTGCTCCATTATTACCAGGGCTGTGAATCATGCTGCATTTTGTATTAGTATCTGACTTTCTCGTTACAGACAATGTGATGCAAACTTCTATGTTTAAATGAATTTGCTTTTGTGCGTTTCTTACAGCGACCACAAGAGGAGAAGTATCCTGTGGGCCCCTGGTTACTCGCCCTGTTCGTATTTGTTGTGTGTGGATCAGGTACGTTCAGGAGAAATCAAATTCAATGATGATGCAAAAATAAAATAAAAACACCAGGAAAATACGTACAAAATAGGTCTGCTTCAGACAAGACAAAATGTAGGAACATTTACTGTTTTTTACCGTAAGTCAAACTAACTAAATGTTTACTAAAAGATAACTTTAAACAGATGCCACTGTTAAATACCAAAAACTAATAGTAAATCATTATTGTTTCTAAAAAATAGACCAAAAAGATAACTAGAACATACAAACCTGGAGGTGAGTCTCTAAAGTGAGGCTTTGTTGCCTAAAACAAGTCAAACAAATGAGAAGGGTAAAGAATTTATTCTTAAATACTTGTTCAAGTTGAAATGTTGAAAATTAAGAAAGAATTTACAAGTGACTCTTGTACAACAATGGGCCCCTGGACCAGACTTTGGACTTGGTTGTGATAGATCGGAGACTCGTTGTAAAGCTGTCAAAATTTTTTTGAAAATTCCATTCATCCTTCAAATTTTTCTCCACCTATCCCTTGCTGCGTCGTCTCAGCAGCAGTCTCTACCACCGCTACCCAAATCTCACTGCACCGTACCAGGCCGTCATCAACCTACCTGCAGGTGTCGCCATCCACCCTATAGCCAGGTGTACACTGTGCAACTTTTTCCTCTAGAAGCATCCATCAGTGTGAATCTCACGTCTGCAAAATGTGTAAAAGTCAGGAGTAATGCAGGCATAAAATTCTGTCTTTCTGTACCAGGTATGGACCAGGTGTGGTCAGTCTGGACCGTCAATTCTGCCATGCTTATTTGTTGTCTCCTCTTTAGTTGTAATTTTCATCAATTCCTGAAACTTGTTCTTTTTGGGGTTTTTTTCATGTTGGTACATGTGCAGTGAGGACAGTTGAGGAAACAATTAGAGGCAAATCAGCAGGATTAGAGACAATATTGTCTTGATGTCCAATATTGCACACTGTATGCCTGATTGGACTTGAATTCCATCATGTCCAGGAGATGATCTCTGGTGTTTGTGACAGAGACATTGACTCTGAACCAACTCTGAACCATTGACTTTGCTGTTGAAACATCTTGTGCAACAACACCATCAATCCATCGTCATCCATTCATCTGTTACAACAGAGACTAGAAAATGACTGAAGGAAATATTCCAATATTCCTTTCTAACTTTACTTTGAAACTCCTATTTCCTGTCTATGTCATAACACCGCGATCAAACTCCCGGTCCATTAACTGGTCAGTCTGTGTGATTTCAGCCATATTTCAGATCATTCAAAGCATCCGTATGGGAATGTGATCCAGACCCAAATCCCGGAATCGTGTCCCTCATCTGTCCCGCACTCACTGAGCCCTGGCTACACCGCACCTGCTCCCCCTGTACCTCCCCTCCCGCCTGCCCAGAGATGGACACCAAGCTGCAGACACCACAGACCTCAGAGAGAGAGAACGAAAGCTGCCCTGCCTGTGCATCACCTCCTCCTGCTCCTCTTCCTGCTCCTCCTCCTCCTGATCAGTGTTTACAGTCTCAGTCTGTGGTACTGACAGCTTTTCTATGGACAGTCGAAGACCACGCCCGCTGAGGTCCCTGTGTGTGTGTCGTTCTGTACATTTTGCACCCGTGTGTGTGTGTGTGACTGTGTGACACTGTACTGTAGATGTCAGAGTGTGTGCACTGACAACATGCCATAAGTGTTTGACTATCTGTCTGTGTTGTCTGAGAAAAAAAAGTTTTTCAATTAAATGTGGAGCACTGAAGGACCAGCTGGTTTCCGTCCCACTTCTGTTGACCGTGTGTCCACACTGAGGTCAGTCCCACACCAGTGAAGGACTTTTAAAGGAACTGCGACACCATTTGAGTTGTTTGACTGTAAGGACGGACAGTAATTAGCAAAGGAGTGCAGCGTTGGCTTTGTCTCCGTGGTAACAAATCAATGAAGGTCCTCAGTCTTCCAGATCAAAGTTAAATGATGTCCATTAGTACATAAGTTATAACATCGTACTCCTCAGTATGCCCATGTTGTCTAGTCAAAACCACCTTGCTGTTTTATTAAATTTCTCGTGCATTTAAATATCTGCTACAACTAAAGGTGCATTTGTTTGGTCAATAAAACTACGTCACAAGTTTAGTTTCAGAGCTGATACCTGGCCATTTTCCAAAGTTATCTTGATGGTAACCAAAATCACTTCATAGCTATGACACTGTGCTGCCAAAAAGAGCGCCTTAAGGCAGTCGTGCCCAACCACTGGGCCAGGGATCCGTATCGGTCCGTGGGTGAATTGGTGCCGGGCTGCAGAGAAATGTTTCCTTTTGACCCCATCTCTATTGCTTCCACTTGATCCATACCCATATCAACAAAAGAACTGACCAATAGAATGGCTAGGATTCCATCTTCACTAATGCAACTAGATTTGATTAGGAAATATTTTCTCAGTGAAGACAACAATGAACTCAAAATGACGCAGAGTCATTGATACAAGATTCTAACTTTTTATACAGGTCTGGTAGGAGAAATCTATAGGCTGTGTGCGCTAGAGAAATCCTTGTTGTGCCCATGCACAGTTAATTTGGGTAGGAGGATTTTATAGGTAGGAAAATATTTCAGAAAACCAGAAATTCAATTTTATTAAGGGGTATTTATCTGCCACAACTTAACGAACGGTCCTTGAAAATAGTACGAGACATTTAACTGGTCTGTAGCGCAAAAAAAAGGTCGAGGAACAGCAGACAAACCTAATATAACACAGAATAGGAAGAGCTTAAACTGCACAGAACAATAAACAGTCACCACCATGGGTTGTGTACACAGTTAGTCACAGTCACACCACCCTGACAGAAGCAATTGGAAAAACACAACTAACCACAAAGATATTCTTCCTTAAGCATGTTTATTGAAGTTTGTGAAGTGCGGCTGTCAAGTGCAATTGTAGTATGTATGTTACAATATCTTATCCAGTCTTTGCAGAAACATGCACAGAACATGAGCATACAACTGATACAGAGTGAAAATTGAAGGGAAAAAAAAACACCACCAGACTGTTTTGTATGTTTGTTTGTGTGTAGTTCAAAGATATAGTCCACCCAGAAGTATTTGTCCAAAATAATGTAAAAAAACATAAAGGTGCAATACTGGGGAGAGGAAAAAGAGAGCCAAGTGAGAACAGTTGTACAGTCCAGAGTGGATTTTTGCCTGGTTCGTGAGCAGCCTGGTCGGCTGTTTGTTTGTTTGTTTTGTCAGTTAAATAACCCTAAACTCCTGTCCATCCACAATCCTGAAAATACAGCAATAAAAATAGACGACACAGAGTGGGGCCAGATTCGTCAGGCGCCTCCACCTTATCTGCTTCAATCTGTGTGACCTAGATAGTATCTGTCATTTTAACTCCGCTCCGCTCTCACTTTTTTTTTACATCGTACTTACACTGTACAGAAATATACATCATCATCATCGTCGTCTGTTCGTCAAACGTTAAGGAAAAGATAAGGAAATGCAGCGTAGCCCTGTGTCTGGCCCCGTCGTCTCGGGTTCGAAACTACACATGCAGCCGTTTCACAGGGTTCAGACAGAAGCCATTGTGAGCTGCGTCCAGGGCAAAGCCAGAAGCCGGCGAGTGAAATACTGAAAATATCATCATCTGCATAAGAAACCATGATTTGTTCAACCAACTGACCCCAAAGTCGAAGTAACATCATCAACGCTGCCAAGTGTTGGTCAAGCCCTCCCGCCCCCCACAGTCTAATATCCCCGCCCCCTTCACCCCATTCCAGATGGGGTGTTTGTTGTAAAGATATTTGCAAACATTCTTCATTGGTCACTCTGAAAAAGGCGTTTTTCTATTATTCTCTCAACACCTTACTTTAAACTATAGTCTTGAGAGAATCACATATTTACATCATTCAGCAAAAGGAAAAAAAAAAAACTGTAACAACAAAGGAAGTTTTCCCTCTTCCTGCTCCTCCAACATTAGTATAACAGACATCACTTTAAAATCCTGACACAGGCACAGTGATTTTCTTTTACTTTGTTCACTATAATGTCGCCACTGATGAACTGTTTTCTTGGTAAGACGTTACGTTGATATGTCCAAGTATTTTTTTTTTTTTGGCAAATGTTCAATGATTCATCTTCTTGTGACACTGATCCTTCGTCGTCGTCACCTCTGCTCCCTCTCGCTGCAACCCCTCTGAGAGATAAATATGTGCAAATCTTTGTCGTAACAGCCCGACAGGGTACAGCGCCGCCGCTGGAGCAGAGCTTGGAAACTACCGGTGAGTGCATGTGGTCGTGTGAGTGTGCGCGTGTTTGCAGACCAGGCTACGCTGAAGGGCCGGAGCTGTGTGTGGTGGGCTGCACCAGGGTGGCGGCGGAGGCGGCAACGGTGGCGTTGGTGGGTCCTGGCATTGCAGATGTGGGTGCTGCGGGCGGGGAGCCCGTCTGCACTTGGGCCTGGAACTGGGCCATCTGCTCGGGGCTGGCCAGCGTCTTCAGCAGCGTGTTCTCCTGCTCCAGCTGAGAGTTGCGCTCGATCAGCTCCTTGATCTGTTCCTTCAGGACCTCCACCTCCTCGCGCACTGCGTACATCAGGTGGCTCTTCACCAAGTCCTGAGATGACAGGAGGAAAATTGTCATCAGCTGTGAGATCATCAACAATCAACAGTCTGAGCTGACTGACTTCTCTGTGACCTGAATATTATGGCGCTCTGTAGAAAACAGATTTTTAACACTCCTAACAACAACAACAACAGGCTGCTAAGAAAAATATTTACTTGACCCTGGTTTCTCCACACACCCCTGGTCTATAACAGGGACAGGCTGGCTCACGGGCCACACTGGGTGCTATCTATGGGTAATTTTACCCATAGATAGCATAGAGAGCTCTAAAGCATTGGTGGAAAGGGCAGATAAACAATAATAATATATACATTTAAAGTATAATTTGGAAAAGTTTAGCGGGCCGTAGTAAAATGTTAAACGGGCTGCTTTCGCCCCTCGGGCCATAGTTTGCCCAGGTCTGAACTAATTTCAAAGACGCCTCAAAGGAAGTAACCGAAGCCTTGGATTTTCCCGGAGGACGTTTCACTCTGACTAGTCTGACTGATTGATGAATAACAGGCAGTTTCTTCAGAAAGGGTTAGAAAAGAGTATTTTATAGTATTTATATATATATATATATATATATATATATATAAATATTGGGATAAGATAACATATTTGGTTGAATAGATGAAGCTTAGATCAAAATGTAAAATGGGACACATCTGGCCCCCGGGCCTTAGTTTGCCTGGGGCTGATCTATACTGATGATAGGGCATTAAAACAATTACCATACTTCAGTAATAGTTATTTTGGAGATGGGGGGGCGGGGAAACAACAACAACACTCATTAGAGTTGAATTGAATCCGTTACAAAGTTGAAGCCTCGAATTTAAAAACACGGACGTTATAGGGGGAACAAATAAGTTCTGCGACATTAATCCGGCCCACACTGCGGTGTCAGCCAATCGGAGGCCGCAGATATTTATAACCGACACTGTGTGCCCGACCGTTTGCCTAGCAACAGGGACAACAGAACCGACAACAGAGGCAGGGGAAGGGAAACCAAAAGGAAAAGAAACACCGGCAGAAAAAAACGCTGTCTTTCAATTCTGTCTCCCGCAAAAGCTAAACTTAAAGAACGCGTGAATCGGAGGATTTATATCTATATGAGCAAAAAAAAAAAAAAAAAAAACGTGACTAAACAGCGCCAAGACGGCGTTAGCATTCAACGTAAAGGTTAGCACGTCATGGCTTTTGGTAAAAACTGATTTTTTTCTACAAAAAAAAAAAAAATCCAGATATTTGTACCTTTTGGGCGCTAGCAAAGTAGGCTAATACATTTAGTATTTGTAGGACTATGTCAATGCAACGCATATTTACAGTATAGACCTTATTAACAATTTATTCGATTACGTTTTTAGTCGATTATATTCGATTAACCGGTTCTTCACAGGTAACAAACTGTGTACTACGGGTCTTCGTTAATGGCTGTCAAATCGCTCACTGTCTTCCGTTGTCCTGTACCGGGGGGTTTACAGAGGGGGGGGGGGGGTGTCAGTGTACAGTAGAACAGCCTCACACTCACCATCGCCTGCTCGATCTTGTTGTCGATGGCAACGACGCTGTTCCCCGATGAACTGTAACACAGAGGAAAACAGGAAAAATGGTCACAACGAGGACACAAAAGGAGAAGAAGAGTCGGTGCAGCGTAAAGGCATGGCATCAGCAGCAGCAACAACCGCAGGCCGATGCTGCTCCTGCTGCTACTGCAGTAGTGTCTCCATCATGGAGCTCAGACCTCCCCATCTAAAAGCCTTTCTCCAACGCCTCTCTGTGTCTCCCCCTGTGTCTGTCCCTACCACCCTACAAAGGAGGACATGTTTTACCTCTGGTCGACTTTGACGTGCGAGCTCTCGCTGCTCAATAACGACGACAGAAACGATATGGAGAAATTTCTCAGCTGGCAGACGCCTAGGTCCATGGCCACGGAGTAGCACGGCGCATTCACGCTGCTCATCTTTTTTTTATTCAAAGAAAAAATAAATAAAAAAGTAAAAAAAAATGGAACCCAAACTCCGGTCAACCGCACATATCGATACTCGCTGCGGTGCCGTGGTCAGAGATCCGCAGCGTCAGCCGTAAAGCCCTATCGCTTGCTCGATCCTCCTGGTCCGCTCATGTCGGCGCAGGGAGGACAGGAAGAAAAAAAAAAATCCGCAGCTCCCAGACAAACCTGAATATTTTATCCAGCGACGCAGCCACGGCCTGGATGCTGATTGGTGCAGGCGGCCGCGGTTTGAATGATTTATGCAGGAACGCCTCCACCTGCGCCTCGGCCGACGCCGCTTTGCATAAAATATGCCGCGAGCCGAGAGGAGGTGGATGGAACCGGGGAAAACCGGATGGCAGGGGAAGAAGAAAGGCCTCCATTCTTCGGCTGCTCACCGTGTTCACCAGTCAACTTGTGTTTCAGACGAGCAGCACACAGTGGGATCCATCCCTGCTTCTCATCAATGCACTTTAACCTAAAGTATTTCAGAGGAAAATCCCTGAATTTCTACATTATTGTGGGTCCAGTCTCCTGTTCTGTGTCTGGTTATAACCAACAACTAGAGGGAACTTCCAGGAATTCATTCTCCATCCCATATACAAGATAAAGGGATGAAAGGTCTGCACCACATTATAGAATAGTACCGCAATTCTACATATGATCACTTCCTCAGAAGTGTTTTTTATACAACATTTTCTTAAATAAATATATAAACGTATTGTTCTGTACCGTGGTTTCATTTTTCTGGGGTGAAATAGGACGATCACTACACACTCAACTCGTAGATCTGGGCATTTACATGTGCATATAGCACCACTTACAGGATAGAAGAGGTACCAACATGTTAGGACATGTCCCATAATAACTAGCATAGCCAAAGGGTTAACTAGCGTTAATTTAGCGCCACAATCAGAAATTGCCAAGACATTTTCAAGAAATGAGGCAAAATGGACAGATGTAGCTGGAAGTTACCGGAAGGAAACAGTAAATGGGCCACAATGGCTGAGGACATCAAGACCAAACTGGAAAAACAGCTTAACTTAACAACAGGTTCCCCAACCAGACCAGGACTATCCTGGACTATCTTTGCTGACACAAAGCCCTGGAGGCCAAAGGACAGGACATCGCACCCCGTGACTGGTACATGAGGTTCTACAGGTTCATCAAATATAACTCGGGATCAACACTGTTTAACAACAACACAAAAAGACACAACAATGTTTTTGGTGGAGGCACCAGGTGTCTTCACTACCACTGGGTCCCTTAAGTCCATTGAGGACTAAACTGAAAGAGTCCTTCCCGTCTGTTGTTATGAAATGTTCATCAAGAGTGCAGTAAAATATCAGGTTATATATTTATGAAAATAATCTTAGTATCAAAACTTGGCATCATCCAATCAAAGAACTTCTTAAAGGAGACAAAGAAATTCCTTGGTCTTCTGAAGACGTTTTTTAAAAGAAGGTTCAGCGATGACGGCTTTTGCCCCGAGGACACAGATAAAAGTAAAGTCTCCTGCAGTGATAGAAATCAAAGAGTCATCAAGAGAAGAAAGGGCCCAGGTGAGGATGGTAACAGACCTGTAATGAGGGGTAAACAAATCAGACACATCCATCATGTCTTCAAATGAGTCATTGTAAGCTGGTCACGTGTCTATTCAGTTCCACTGAAGACAAAAACAACATATTGTTTGTTTGATTTCAATAACTTCACGCGTTTTAAGGACAGACGGTTTGTCTGTTAAAGAAAAGCGGGTTTAAAAAACAATCAGGTCCCATAACAAATACAAATGGTGCCCTCGTCTGGCCTTGCATTGCACTGCAGGGCCATGACGCTGAGAAAAACAAGTAAAAATACCTCACAAAGTCTAACTATTCCCTCCTGATTTTTGTGAATAACATGTTTATTTGGCCTGAAGTTACATGAGATGTCCTCCTTAATGTCATCCTCACCATTTACCCAGGCTAGGAAACTAAAAAAACACTAGCTTGTGCTTCCTAGGAAGAAGAAGACGAGGCAATAAATAAAATAATTCTTATCACTCATTCTACACTTATCAAACCTGGCAGACCAACTGTACGAGGTTGATCCGAGTGTCACAATGCTGAGCATTCACACGGACACACCTCAAGGACTCCTCCTTCAGACTGTGGACTAATCAAGACCTCCTCCCAAATACACCTCCACACATTCTTCAACAAGCCACACTCACATTCTGTGCACGCCCAAATCCTCAAAGTCACACACCTGTCTGTCTCATACCTGTACACGCAGGAAAGGAAAACGGAACCAAAAGACTACATGAGATGGTGGAACAGCCAAACGGGACATTCATTCAGAGGTCGCACCTGGCAGTGCATTCGGGATGGAAAGTGCATTAGAAATAAAATGTATTATTATTATTATTATTATTATTCAGCTTGTTACCTTAAGATAAACCCAGGTAGGGACAATTTACTGACTGAACCAAAACTTGGACTACGATATATTTCTCTACTGCAGCTAGAGTATAAAAGCTGTTGAATGATATATTTTTTTTTATTTATATAGTTCATTATATATTTTAGTTTTATAGTTTATTTTCTCTGCCATCGTATCACTGCCATGGAAATGTGTTTGTTTATCTAGACTAAATAAATCAGAAGGAAAACTTCTCATTTAAGCCTAGGAAAAAAATTATAATTCTCACAAAAAAGAACAGAAATCTTTCCCATCACTAGCAGAAGTTCAATATAATTTTTTTGCCGAAGTCCAATTCTGCTGATATTGTCCTTTTTTTTTTATTTTCTGATACTTTGTCTGCCTTCAAAACAGTGAGTTAAATGTCTCAGAAATCAATTCTGGCAAATTTGACAAAACTCAAACATCTGTTTTTTTTTTAATTAAACAGAGGCTTGAACACCACTTCTGTTAAAACGACAGACATTGGTCAACCTTTCAGCATGTCATGAGAAGCCATACGTCTCAGACATCCTTATCTCCTCCTGTACCTTCTTTGACTGGGAGAAGATTAAACTACAGTAATCATCGAGGCCCAAATAACCGGAAGAACTACGTCTGTAATGTGATTAACCTCAGTCAAAGGGACATAGAGGACTAGAGGAGCTATACTTGGTACCCTGAGGAGCTAAAGTTGGAGTGGTTGACGTAGTATCAGGGATACCTTGATGCGTCAACTACTCTAGGTACTGTGAAGGTTTAATGGCCATTCATGAATCCTGTTTGTAGTCCTTTGAATTAAGGTGGACACAAGCGACATCACAAAACATTTTGCTGAGAAACTGAGCCTCATAGATTCCTCCTATGATTGCTACAAGGAGGACAAACATTAGAACTTTCCCATACCCTCGATTAACTGCTGAGCCTCTACTTTTACACGATGAACACAACAAATCACAGAGATGGCAATAATCAACAACTGATGACATAAAAATAAATAAATATACATATATACATAGCACAAAGCTCAGACTTTTCTAAAGAAATGTGTCTGTAGAATCCCATCATTTGAGCTACAATCTTAATTTCACTCCCGAGTTGGTAATGAGTGAAGAAAATTGTTTCAGTAAATAGCATTAAGAAATGTTAAGAGATTTTTATAAATGAGAATGTCTTCACATGCATAATAGCTATTCTATACTTTCCTACTCATACATATATTCTTTTTCTTTGTGCACAAACTATATCAACTTTCAGGTGTTACTGGAGATCAACAACCGGTTGCTACTTTTTCTGCTACTGGCCAACTCCCCCAGGCTACTCCAGGTGCATTTTACCTTTTCAGATGCTGCTCCAGGTCCCAGATTAAAAACTTCACTGCCATCTCATCATGGCCTCGCACTCGAACACCCCGCACTTTCATCGAGTCAGTTGACAGGAACATGCACAGTCCAATGTGGCACAGCTCAGCACGTTCCCCGTGTCTCCAAACTCCAAGACCCTTTTACATCACGCACTCCGTTGTCACGTCAGTGATCGCAAGTGCAGGGTTAGGGTTATGATGACTGTGCACGTATCTGTGAGCCTGCTGTACGTTATCCCCCTCTATGTCAGAAGTGATTGTCAGTGAACTGAAATAGTGAGTATACACAGAGCTGGGCCACGTGGTGGCGTGTGATCATGTGGTAAGGGGAGGGGTTATGTAAACCATCGACAGAGATTAGCATGCGGCTGAGTGATTTCCCGCGTCTTCACAGCAACTACGACCTTTCTGCCGAAAGCCTCACACATCACGACTAGAGTGAGCGTCAACAATTCACAAAGGGCTGTATCTATTACTCTAATTCAATCAGTGTGTTCACAAACACTCTTCTCCACGGGCAATGGGTTTTATATGCAAATGAGCAGGGATAAAAAAAAAATACAAGGGTGTTTGATTGATAATGATGAACACTAAAGAATGAGATATACAAGCAACTTCTCAGGTTGCTCCATGTCACTGCAGAGCCTCAAACTTGTTGAAATAAACTTCTTTAAATAAAGTAATACGTATTTTTAGTGGATTTACACAGTACGGGTGAAAAAGACATGCAACACGTTATGGCTACCGCCATCAGGAGCCTTGCGCAGTAGTACTGTACTATATTGAGTAATTCAGTATTACATATTGAGCGTTAATGTGATATGCAGTGTGCGTAAAGGACCCGATTACGTTAAGAGACATGATTACGAAGCAGATTTCAAAGGGAAGGAATCGTCAGTGAACATCTAAGTAAGTTATGCGGCGACAAATCAATCTGCGGTCCCCGTCCCAGGACCGGACCTTAATTAAATTATTGTAACGATTTTTGCTAGTACATGACCCCGTGTTTTGAAAGTGTCCCACTTATGTCAGGCAGACACAAGATGATATAAACCACAGGAACGAATGGATCGGCATGTTTGCGTGAAGCTGTGTTACTATTTATATCCTAATTATTTTTGTTCCTGGAAACAGCTGTTGTTCTTGTCGTTCCACTTACACAGCCAGACAGGACTGACACAAACTTCTAAAACAAAATTAGAAAAAAACCTATGTATGTGACTTGAAGGCGTGTCCTGAAATCGACCCAGTATTTTAACCGACAATTTCGACTGTAACTGTTGCGAGAGTGACAAGCTGAGGACACACTTACTTCTCAGTTTTGCAGTTTTTAAATCTTTTTGTTATTCGCATCAGTCAATTGATGTTTATATGTATATATATATATATATATATATATTCTACATTATATAAAAATGTATTAGACATCAGCAGTAGACAGATGTGGGCCACAGGGAGGGTAACCTCATGACTCACCACAGTCTGTGTTGCCAAAAATGTCCAGCCACAGACAGTGATAAGATTAAATTCTTTGCAGTTTAATGATGGGAACCAACGTTTACAAAATTGACCAACCTTGGATGATACTCACCAACCCTTAACAGTCTGATCTTCTGACAAATCTCTAGTCAAAAGACTCAATCTATCCCTCTCCTTATTAATTCTTGATTCAACACATTAAAGAAAATAAATCTGAGCGTGTCCAGTGATTGACAACGTCCACACTGAGTTGCTGAACTCTAAATGCTGTTAGCTTGGCAGGAGCCTGATCATTAAGAGCACACACAGATTTTACCAGTAGGCGCTGGCAATGATTTTTTGCACCGTCACACTGTGACTATGGACTGTTAGCTCCGAGTGTGTCGGTCACAGAGTCCAGAAGAATGATGAGTGGCCAGTTCAGCCCCAATATGCATTAGACAGATGCGCTATGGAAGCATTGCTCGTGCTGACCACAGCAGGTTCTTGGTCTTCACGCTGAAACAGCGGCAGAGTTGACACAACCCTGAAGACACAGAACCAAACTGGCCCAAATCCACTGCCTCAGCATTCAGTCACAGAAATGGACACAAGAAGAAGTTCTTAATTTTTTTTTTTTTCATCCAACATTTCAATTCACAAACTGAATGACCAGGGGGTCCCAGGAATGGGCATCTGTTTAACTATTATATCTTATCCTGGCTCTTTTTCACTGATGAAATCAAGCTCTACCTTTGTGTTGTCTACCACACATCCATCAGTAAACCAAGTCAAACGCTAACCATTGTTTCACCGAGGCCTAAAATGAACCAAAGACAGAAAATCCATGCAGTACTGCTTATCTACAGAGCTATGGACCCCAGATACCAGGAATCAGGTTGGTCATTATTTGTGTTAAATAGAAGAAGAATACCTGTACTTCCTCTTCATTCAAGTCAGAATGATCAGAGTGAAACGTCCAGAAAAATCAATGTCCTCTGTTCCGCAGATCGGACTTGTGCAAACTATGGCTCGAGGGCCAGAAGTGGCCCATTGGGCCCAATGGATAGCACAGAAAAGCTAAATATGATTTTAGCCTTTATCTTAGATTACATCTGTTGACCTTATGATGCCTTCGAGTCAAATCATTTGTCCACTCCTGACCTGAACCAGAACCTTGCCATTTATCATAGTGACCACGTAATTAGAGCCTGTATTTTGAATTGTTCTGAAGTGATGTCTAGTGACTCTCAGTCAGTATTCTGAAGTTCCTGGTGTTTTTGACTTATATTTCCTTTTTAACTAATTAATAAGTTAACGTGAATAACAATCCGAATAAAAGTATATTTAGTGGATTAGGAAAAGGTTAATGTAACTTGTGCATAATCGCAAACCCTACTTTATAACAACACCAATAAAAGATCGAACCAAGGGAGCTATTTGACAATCCCGTCAAAATTCTGATAAATATACCAAAGTCGCTCAAACTGATCATCTTAGAGAGTGACAAACATCAGCGTCTGATGGAAAAAGCCCGGTCCTCTATGCAGTCAAGGCCCAAGTTACGTAACTTCTTTGTGGCTTCTATGAGCAACAGGTATGAAAAATGTGGAGTGAAATCTGGCATTAGAAGGATTAGCAGCCAAAGAACACACAAAGCTGTGCTGAGACAACAGAGACGAGCAATAATACCACCGCAGCAGAAAAGACGACCAGAAGGGCTTCAAAGAGGGACAGAGTTCCTGCAGATGCCATTACTTCAAACACACACTGACCATCTGACATAACGCAGCAAAGTCACACAATCCAACAGACTTGAAATGATCTTTTCTTAATTTTTCATGGCACCATTCATTTTTAACTCAGCATCTGGTTAATGGGATGATTCACAACCCTTAACAATAAATATTAACATGACAGCAAGAAAAAAAGAAGCCATCATTTCTGATTTTTAAACAGATATTGGAGTCTATGAAATGAACTGCAGGAGTAAATGGACCATCAGTCCTGTCCTGTTTTTTAGCCCCGCTACTGTATTTGTCCCTCTCAGAGTGACGTGAGCATTAGCTCACAAATGATTAGCGGTAGAGATGGAAGAGCGGTAAGTGGATTAACCAATGATGACGAAAGTACAGCTAACAACCCACTCACAAACAAACAAACTGTTGTTCTCTGTGAGCCTATAAAGGCAGTCGGGACAAATGTAACGTCTCCCAATCAGGACGATGGCCTTTGATATTCACAGGCACTATTTTATTTCCTGAGTTTCCTGTTTTGTTTTTGTTGTTAGATAAGCAAAAATGACAGTGAATCACCTTGTTATTTCACATCCTACATTTAGATAAGTGAACTACCCTCAGGTAGAAGTTTCTTTCCTCAAAATCAATCGTGTTAAGAATTACATCTGCTCCTTTTTTCCTGGAGATCTCTTAACATGTTAATTATATAAAAATGTATGCATCGAGTGTTATCATGATATATATGTGTATTGTTAGGTGTCAGTGAAGGTACAGCTGTGGATATACTGTTTGCCGTCAATGTCTTTTAAAGAAGTTAGGACCCATCCATTTAAAAAAAATAAATAAATAAATAAATTTGGAAGCTGAAAAGAGCAGCGTAGAAATAGATATTAGGACATTACATTTGTAATATCCGTCGGCCAATATAATCAGCCTAAGAATTCATACAATATTCAATATCATTAATGTTGATATTATTATACTGATCAAACATTTATTTTCTCCTCTGGTTGTGTTGATTGTTTACAATTACAGAAAAGCAGCATCAAAAAATATTAAAGAATAAAAATAAATCAGTGTCTTACCTGTAGGGGGAGACAGCACAAGGGAAATCATGAAAAAACAAAACAAAACAAAAAAACACATTAATAATAAGGAAAACTTGAGCATATTACTTTTAAATTTTAATACTGTACAAAAGAATATGTACAAGAAGTGAAAAATATTATTAATAAAGCAGACATGTTATCACAATGACTCCTCAAATATCACTTGGACAGGCTGCAGCTGTTGTCATCCATGGGTGAACTACAGACCATAATCAGGTATTTACTGAAAATGCAGGGGTTTCTGAATGTATTTCCAACTATTGGCGATAAATTCAACAAGGCTGTATATAATAACTTTTTTTTAACCAATATGATCCGTATAAACTTAAAGAACACTTGACTTCTGAGACAAAATTATTTTTCTCAGGTTAAAGACTGACACGGTTCCATTGTCCCACACTGCCATCTAGTGCTAAGCACAAAAACAGCCGTTATGGCTTAACATTTGTTCTTTATAGACTCTTGACGCTCATATTATGAATTTTTCATAATATTTTTTAGTTGAAATGAATTAATTGGGCAAAACACAATATACAAAATATATAGGCCTGGGATTGTAAAACGTAAATTGTGCCTCAAATATTAATAAATCAACAATAATTTTTTCTACAATTCATTTTTGTATTTGTATTTTTAAAAACCTCTTTTTTCGCCTACCTAAATCTTAACTGTGTTTTTTTTAAAAGAAGTCTTAGAGCAGGCCGTATGATGCTATCCTCCCAATCAGCCAGCAGGGGGCATAAAAGGACTTCCAACAGAGCTGATGCCTGGCAGTCAAAAAGTATAGACTGACTTAGTGATGTGAAATTATAAATAGTGATGAAATTATAAATAATAATGATACATTTTCAGTAAGTTATTTTAAGTTATAAGACTGGACTAGGACTACAATTATCTATTATCTTCCGTTTCTTATCATCACGTAATAAATCATGTAATAATGGGGGTATATTTGAAATTATGGATATTTCCCTCCAGTAAATACAATATTTTAGAGTTAAACACTTAATATAATGTATAATTGAGCTTCAATTATTATGTAGTATTGTGTATAATTATTATGTATTATTGTATAAAAAGGATTCTTCATTCTTTCTAAGGATGCCAGGGCTACAAACTGTGGTCAGGAAGTTTGATAAAAAAAGAAAGATTAAACCAACTGTTGTTGATAGACACATGAAGTAGAAGAGAAAAAAAAACACTGCCATCAAGTGAAGCATTATTATAAATAACTGTTCCTCTGTTGGTGCGTCTGTGTCTGTGTTTTTCTGTGACTGACAGATTACTAGAGCTGACTGGACAGCGCGGTGGGGACAGGAATGCCGGCCATGACTCAGCACATTGCCTACATGTTCAGGGGGCTGACAGTGACCGTTCAATAAAGCCCAGCAATAAAAAATGTGTTAAAGGAGATAACATGGCATCACCGTATTTCATCATGTGACCCCAGATGATCACGGCTCACTGCTATCTTTACGCTCACTTTTACTTACCAAAAATAAACATGTGATAAAATGTGTTTGTTTGAACACAAAATATAAACACGTTTTAAAAGATACAAGGAAATTCTACTAACTATGAAAAAACAAATAAGTAAATGGAATAAATGTTGTTAAAAGTAGAAAAAAAACACAGAAAAAGCACAGCAAGCCAGAGGAAACAAACCTCTAAGGCAGGAGTGTTAAACTCAATTTCCCAGTGGGCCACAAATAAAAACTGTCATGAAGTCACAGAGCAGACTGAATATTTCCTGGAAAATACCCTGTAAATATATCCCTTTCTCCAGATATTAAATGCAGGGGCGGTGCTAGGGTCTCTTGGGGCCGTTAGCAAGATATCGCTGGGGCCCCCCACCCCATCAGTGCCGGCAGCAAAAAGAAATTTGACTGGACCCCCTAGTGGCCAGAGCCCCAAGCAACTGCCTGACTTGCCCACCATGTTGATCTTGGGAAACATTGAATCTTGAACAGCAGCTTAATATTATCAACGCATGAGAAATTTTTCATCAGAAATTAAAAAAAACACATTAGCAGTTTCTGCCTATATCTGTAGCCAATCCATATCCTTTTAATGTTTCATTTTAATAGACCTACAACAAAAAAGACCATGCATCACTAAAACTACAAATCCTGCCATAATATAAAGCCTATATACAGGTGGGCCAACTATAGGACATGTTTGATATTAAAGAGATTAAATTCCTTTTTTTGTCATTGTGACATTGTGATTCACACCACAGCACACAACGAAATTTGGCCTCTGCATTTAACCCATCATCAAAGTGAACAGTGGGCAGCTAATAAGCGCCCGGGGAGCAGTGAGTGGAGACGATACCATGCTCAGGGCACCTCAGTGGTAACTTGTTGGTAAGGGGATTCGAACCGGGGACCTTGCGGACCCAAGTCCGCTACCTTAACCACTAGGCCACCCTGCACCACTGATATGGTCTTGCAGGTCAAATATAATTACACTCAATAAAAAAAAAAAAAAACACATTAGCAGTTTCTGCCTATATCTGTACCCAATCCATATCCTTTTAATGTTTCATTTTAATAGACCTACAACAAAAAAGACCATGCATCACTAAAACTACAAATCCTGCCATAATATAAAGCCTATATACAGGTGGGCCAACTATAGGACATGTTTGATATGGTCTTGCAGGTCAAATATAATTACACTGCGGACCAGATTTGGGCCGCAGGCCTGAGTTTGACACCTGTGCTCTAAGGGCTCCAACGCGTTTGAACTAAAAACTATTATATTTTTATTTCTAATGAGAACACAATCTCACTGTCAGCGATGGAAAAAGAGAAAAAGAAAAAAAAGTTAAAAAGTGCTGCATAATATCATCCAGCGTCCTAACAAGTGTAAAAACACATGTACATGCATGTACATGCATGACAGCACACGCTCAGGGGTGACAGGGCAATTTTCCCACTGACGCACAGCTGTCTAAGAACACAATCCATTACCATCCATTACGAGCCATTAGTTTCCCCCTCTACCCTCTTAAGTGAAACAATCCAGTTTATTGATGGAAAGGTAAACCATCAGTGAGGAGGTGCACGGAGACAAATGAAATCAATAACACATCTGCATACAAAAGCACGTGGAGGAGCTGCGGACTAAGACTTCTGCAGTGAGTGGGTCCACCAGAACCTCAGAACAGTCAGACTCAAGTCAGTGGGAATATTGGTGCGCTCTGTGCTCAGATTAAAAACCAATAAACACACCTACATAGGAAAATAGCAGAGAACACCAGAACACAGGAGAACATCTTACTGTGTTCTGGTGTTCTCCAGCAGAGTAGGAACAGCAGAGGTGTTGCTGTCAACAAGACAGCAGGGAGCACGTGATGTTTATGTTTGGTGTAAAGTGACATTAGAGTACTACACTAGAAAATTTGTAAAATGCAGAGGGAGGAAGTGGCTTAAACGTCTGCAGACAAATGTTTCCTGATGTTTTTTTTAATAGGAAATTGGTTTGTGTTTGGCAGCAAACACGAAGCCACAAATTAATTTCTGCAGGAATACAGGATGACTGACATACTTCAACCCCAGGCCAGTTTCTGTTATCGTACACAACAATTAAAGCTGGGATAAAGACGCCTTCTCTTGCCTTATCTTTACAATGCTATTTCCAGAATCTACCAAAGAAATGTAATAAAAAAATATAATTCAATTAACTCTGCTCTGGGCAATGTTTGACAGCTCAATCCTTACAAAAGACACTGAGATGAAGGTCTAAACCCACACATCAATATATAATTAGGTGTGGATTGGAAACTGTCAAAAATCATACTGTATAATACCAGAATTTATACCTGTTTTTACAATTAAATGACAAAACCAGATAAAAATACACAATTGCATCAGAATATTTGGAAATTCCTTTTTTTTTTAATCATTTTAAGTGGCCTTATATTCTGTGCTTAAATAAAACAAGAGGAAATTTAAAGTAAGGCCTGATTTTGTTTTAAGCGTAATATCATGCATTTATGTCAAAAAGTAGCTTTAAAGCAGGGGTTTAAACCCACGGCCCATGGTGAGCGATATTTTGCAGCCCCCACCTTGATGTGAAATGTGAATTTAAAATAATATTTTATAGATTTGTTCTCCACATTTTATGGTAAATCCTATAGTTCTCAAAACCCAAAATTTCTTTATTTTTTTGCATTAAATTTTTTCTTTTGTACTGAACAGTGAAAATTGATGAAACCCTTCAGTAATATATTCTGAAACATGCCACAAATATAAACTATATTACATCAAGAGCTTTACAACTACTGAACGTACACGTTGCAACATTACAACAATGTTATAATGTTGCTCCAAAGACTCTTGACTCTTTTACTGATAATGACTTGTAACCATACAGCAGTAAATCAGCAGCAGTGTTCTTACACAGACCACCCACCCCTCACTAATGCTGTGTCAGTGCACTTTCTCCTCCTCTTTCCTTCAAGTGGTTTGTGAGACTAGGGTCATCCTTGTTGTTAGGTCCTGCATTATGATACGGTACAATGTTAAGACCCCGCCCCTCCCCCCAGACATTAAATACATTAACAGATTCTGCACAAATCATTTTTTACTAGAGGGTCTGGGCTCTTAAACGCTACAACATCTAAGCCTTGCTTTTATTAATGGGGCAATGAAAGCATCGGATGAAATACCATCTGAGTCTTGGACTGTCTGCTTGTACATTAGAACCTCAATGTGATCGTAATTTATCCAGACAATCTTCTCATTTCTAACAAGGACTTTGGCTTCATCCAAATACAGTTGATCCTTGAGGACAATAATCCACCTGATCCTACGGAGACTTTTGCATTCCTCAGAATTACAAATCATGTGACTTCAGTCACAACCTTTCACTGAAACAAAAGCACCTGAATTGCACCCATGCTATATTTCACATTGTTACTGGTCATATCATATGTTTCTTTGTTTGTTGCAACCTTCAGAAAGGCAAAGAAAAAAGTGAAAGAAAGAACGGAAATGGAGGGTGAAAAGGGCAGGGAGTGAGAGAGAGTGTGAGAGAAAGGCCACTTAATATTAATCAATAAGCTTTTAGTGTAAAAGAGGGGCTGCTGCACTATCGCTACTCTCTTTAAATGTAAACACCCTTCATTTTTAACTACACAAACAAACTATTTCTGAGTGTAGGTGTTAAAGTATAAAAACTAGATTTAAACTTCTGTTACAACTGTACCATTACGTTTGTTTTTCTCTGACATACTAATCTACAGCGCTCCTTAGTTTCTGGCACCAAATATGCACAGAGGTACAGAGGAAATATAAATTGTAAAGAGTGCATCCAAGATATAAACACGACAACAGATGTCACATCCAGCTGAACTCTGCATGCTATTTTACTGGCAGCCAGACTGTAGTAGCCTAGCCACGGTCTCCCTGCTCTGCAGGAAAACAATAACAAACCTCTTGCTTCACAGCTACTGCACTGACCACTATTCAAAATGTTGCTTGTTAAGGGATTATGTTATGCTACATCAGCAGTATTATAAACATGGATGGATTAAAAAAAAAAACAGGAGATCTTACCCATCATCTTCTCCATCTAGAGTCTTAACGCCAGCTGCTGCAGTTAAGGCACTGGTAGTGGTGGAACTGCCCTCAGCTTCCTGCCCTGGGCCAGTGCTTGACGCAGATCCTGCCTCCGATCCAGACAACTTGGGCAGCCCCAACAACGCCGACTGGTGCTGAAGAAGCAGTCGCTGAGCGTCCTGGAGCTGTGTTGTGGTAAAGGATGGCAAACTGGCATACAGGGCACTGGTCTGGGCAGCATGTGTGAGGGCCTGGGCACTGCTATGGTCCTGGGTCACGTTCACTGAAGATGGTTGACTTTGAGGAACACCCTGTGTGGGCATCCTACCACTATTCCCAGTGGGGTGCACTTTGGGATGGGACTTTGGGTCGCTTTGAGTGTTTGAAGGAGGTCCACTGGAAGCAGGCAAGTGGCTCTGATGGACAGTTGAGGACTGTGGTGGAACCAGGGTTGGGTTGTGGATTTGGGTTGGGAGTGACTGAGGCTTCTGCTGGATATCTAGATGACCAGGGTGGCTTTGACCCTGCTGTCCAAGACCTGCTGCACTGACATGAGAGGGCATGGCTGCAGCAGCACTTTGCTGGGGTTGTGTTTGGGGAAGTGAATGTGATGGCTGAGGAACTCCCATGATTTGTAATGATCCATTAGCTAGCCCGCTGGAACCTGATCCAACTTGATTGGAGAGAGACTGCGGAGCAGCAGTCTGCTGTATACCTTGATGTGTCTGGTTGTACTCAGGTGGCCTTCCCTGACCCGACGCTGCAGGCTGCTGCGGCAGAGAGGCAAAGACCATCTTTTGCTGTTGAACTCCCACAAGACCTTGTGTGGATCCAGGCAACTGATTAGCAACTGCCTGGGCATAGGTGAGCTGTTGCTGCGATACAGAAGGTGTGGGAAGCCCTATTGTGGCCTGCTGTCCTGGAATAATGGCTGGCTGATGAATACTTGCAGAAGCTGGCTGAGCCACTGTAGTCATCACATGTGAGTGAGTAATATCTTGGGCATGCATGTGAGGTTGAACTTGGGATATTCCTTGGGTTAAGCCACTGGGGAGAACTCCTTGAAAGCCTTGCGGAGGGGAGGCATAATCCTGAACATGCTGGGGTACGGGATGACCAACAGCCTCTCCACTGCACACATTCTCAGTATAATGGCTCATTTTCATCATAGTACTACTTACAACACCACTGCTTGTGCTTTCCCTCTCTGAGGATGCAACAAAGTTCTCTGAAACATATTGCCGCATGCTGTGAGAACCAGAATCGGCTGCAGAGGAACTAGGGGCACAGGCTGGGTTATCCTTGTCATAAAAATCAGTACATGTCCATCGGCCCTTCTTAAAAGGCTCAGAGCTCGAGTCCAACTTCACCACCCTGAAGCGAGAACTAGTGGTCGTAACTGCAGGGGCTGGGGCATGGGTAGACGATACAGTGGTTGCATTCACAGGCGGCTGCACAGTTGAAACTCTCCCCTGGATCCCGCTGGAGTGTGCCACGCCTCCAGAGGCACAGACAGAAACAGTAGCAGTAGCAGAAGTTGTTGCAGTCATATTGATATTAGGGCTGATACTTTGATGGTGCTGACTCATGCCAGTCTTAGTTGCAGTCACAATGTTTCCCCCGGTAGTGACAGTGCCACCTCCACTTCCCCCAGCGTTGCTCATCAAGCTGGGAGAAAAAGTAGCACTGTTACTACTAGCACTGGTGCTGACCCCCCCTCTCACAGGCACATTGGCAGAACTCAACATATTCACATTACTAACACTGCTGGTCTGGGGATTAACTATGCTAACTGTAGTGCCGGTAACAGAACTGTGCATTCCAGGGATAGATCCAGGGGCCACACCCCCCACAGACTGGGCAACAATATTTGAAGGGACAGTCTGGATAACATTCTCTTGAGGGCCCCCCACATTAGAAGGCATTTTCTGGGTGACACGAGGTAAAGCTCCAGTAGGAAGAGCAGACTGGATGCTTCCAGTTCCAGATGAGAGAGAGTAGACCTGGGCTTGGGTAGGATGATGAGAGTGTTGATGGTGGACTGAACCATTCACCATAGTTCCACCATGGTGCTGAGCTTGACTTAATACATGCAGGTGGGAAGGCTGGTTAGGAGAGACAGCTCCAGGTGTTTCTGCCTCATGAAAATTGTTCAGCGTCTCCTCGGAGGAACTTCTCTCAGCGCCCACTACATCATTAGCCCGGGAAAGAGACGCATCCAAGATCTCAGAAGAAGACAGATCCTCCGTGTGGGACTCATCCAGGTCATCGTAGCTTTCTGTGTCCTCAGCCATCGAGTTGTTGGTACTCACAGATATCTGTGCGGGGGTCACGCTTGTAATCTGGAAACCACTTTTCTTTTTAATTTGAGATCCGGCCGACTGGCTGGGCTGGGGCTGGGAAAGAAGATTCAGGCTGTGGGGAGGCGGATGATGGGGACCGGGAGAGGAGGAACCAGCAGGGGGTTGGCACTGAATCAGCATGGAAGGCTGATAATCATCCGCTGAGACGTGGCTGTTGGTAACCACCGGGTTCGCCGGTGGTGACAGCGTGGAGCCGCTCCCGCTGCCCGTGCTGCTACCCCTTCTATGGAAGACAGACGGATGCGCCATCTTCCTAACACTGCCAGAGTCTCCTGCAGTGTCCGGATGATGCATTTCGAGAAAATCCGGGGGGTAGTTGGTCTCCGACAGAAAGCAGAAAGATTGCAATTCGTTAACGGCGCCGTTTTGACAAAACTACAGTCAACAGACAGCAGGGTCGAAAAAAATAATCACAAAGACGTTGGATGGTTGTTTGGGAGATATCGGGCAAAGTTCTGCCAGTCAGTGTTCACAGCCTCCCATAAACCAGTGAGTGACAACGAGGCACAAGGAGCTAACGGCTAGCAGGCTAACGTCAGCTGACGCCAGATGTAAATCTTCGGATAACTCCCGCTGTTACCCGGCTGCGCCGTCTTTTCACACACAGGTTAACATTCCGATGTGTTTGCGACTATAAGCCAATTGGAATAAACTGGGGTTTAACAATAAAACTGAGCCTTAGTCAGAGATCCTGGCTTAACAAGAGGAGTAACGTCAGTTAGCTGCCAGTCTCCATCACCGGCTAACACACTGGGTCTCTTTAACTGATCAATTTGTTCAAGCCAAACAAAATGGAAACGAAGAACCTGTTTATGCGATGCACAATGAAAGAAAAAAAGCCGATACGTCCACAAGCAGAGAGCGGCCTAAGAATTAGTCCATTCCGCTGGAGTCCTGGTATTGGTTTTGCTGTATCACTGGTCCTCAGCAGCCGAAGCGTTATTCAGTATCTAGCCTGCTCCCGCACCGCTGCTGCTGTGACGGCACTAGAGGGGAGGGTACTCTGCTAATATGGCGACCGCGCATGGTCCCTGCTGCCAGACATAAAGCAGTCTGGGAGAGGCGGACACGAACCAAACGTCAACATTCACGAAAAGTGCCGAAAAAAGCCGAGCGAAGGGTGCTCCCAGCTCCCTGTCCGTACGATAACAATAGCCGTTAGTGTTTTTTTCTATTCGAATAAGCGACGATAGAAGTTACATTTTGAGAGTTTTATTTGATTATCTGTCACCAATTGCATTCGATTGTTGGGAATTAAATTAAAACAAGCTGTAGCGGAAGAATATAAAACACAAATCGAATGAAATGGATATACACAAATAAAAGGAAATTCAGATCGACATTAGCTTAACACTTTTGCTAGCGTTCGAATGTTTTTAACTTTTGTAACTACCTCTTGATAAAAAATATATTCCTCTATATAATAAATGCCCTAAAACTCCCACATAGTTAAAAATATTACCCAACATCCACTAAAGTATTGTCAAAAGCCTAAAATATATTTTTCTATCCTGTTATAAATAGGATGTATATGCTATTGTTGTGTTGTGTAAGGCCTAGGACTTGTTTACATGGACAGGTTGAACCATCATCAACATAGAGAGTTGCTAGATTTCTCTGCAGACACTGTTGTTTAACTGCGGGATTTTTCTACACACTGGTTTAGTGCAGAGGCCGGCTTCTGTCTGTGTCTGTACCTTCTCTCCCTCTCTCTCTATAATATAGTATAAATATCGTATAATATTATATATATATATATAGAGAGAGAGAGAGAGAGAGACAGACAGAGAGAGAGAGAGAGAGAGAAGGTACAGACGCAGAATTTAGAGGTAGTAACAAAAGTTAAAAACATTCGAATGCTAACAAGTATTACAAGAATTAAGCTAATGTCAATCTGATTCCTTTTATTTGTCTATATCCAGTTCAATCGATTTGTGTTTTATTGTCTTGTTCTCTCAGCAACAGAGAAAAAGGGAGAGTTTGTCATACCGATGAGAATGTTGTGAAACCAGCAGCTCTGACCTTGAAACAGGTTTGTTTTTCTGTTCACAGCAGCAGTACAAAAAAATCTATCTGGAAAATGATAAAATAGCCCTAATAAACAAAATAAAGAAGAATCAAGCATTCTCCTGAACTAGTAACATGAATGTTGACATTGGTTATTATTGTAGAAATGCTTGTTTTGTCTTTGACGCACTGGTATACAGTCAGTGCAATGAATTAAACAGCGGTAACTTTATATGCCAATACCCGTCGGATGAGTGAAAGGGAAATAGGAGCACAACTGCTGCACATAGTGTGTTCAATAATGGAGGAGAGAAAATAAGACGACACAGACTCATGTTCACATCAACACAAGTTTAGTTTGATGAAATGTCACTGAGAATACACTGATGGTTCTACTGGATACATCATTTCAAACCATCTTATTCTAGAATCTAAAAAAAGCTTTTTTCTCTATGATGTGTATTCATTAATTTTTGGCTACCACAAGTTAGTATATAATTAGCACATTACTTAGACAAAGCCTCATAATCACAGACTGAACTGATACCAGATCAGAGGTTGAACGACCTTGGGAGGAAAATCAAACCCCTGAGTCCATGTCAGCTTCATTTTACTGTTGATGAAAAGGGGATTTTTTTTCTGGATATTTCACTCAGCACATGACTGATGAGGATTGAAATGTGGTAATAGGAGTTGGCAGCCCTTTTTTTCTCTTTTTCCATAGGTGAGGTGGAGTGAAGTGGCCACGGGCTCAGATTTTATATGAATCATATTTTTTAACCTACAATGTCTGGTTACTGAAAGAAAAAGTACACACATAGGTTTTGTAAACAGGTCCCAGAGCAATGACAGTTCATTAAAGTCTATTGCTTACAGAGTGATGATAATAGTGATGATAACTTTTGAAATATCCAATTCCACGTAAAGTATTGCAGAAGCCCTCGAAGAATCATTGGCCTGGTGGAGCCATAATATATAAAACAAAGGAACTTTGCAAATTTCATCCTTTTAATTATTCATTCATGATTAGACAGTGGATTTTACTGTGCCCAAGGCCGAAGACAAACTAATACCCGCTTATCATCCACAAGGTGGCAGTATGTACAAATCAGCTATGTTCGTTGCGACTCAGTAAAATGAGTGTCCAACGCTATAATCTTTTTTTTTTCTCAGAAATAAAAAGCAAATGTCCAGAAATGTAGTGTTTCATTAAATAAATGTTTAGATTTTGTCTGTCATGACTGACATATTTTATATTATTTCTCTTGAATTAACATTAATCAGTCACAAAAAACCCAACTGATTAGTTCTTTGGATATTGGAGTAATTTGCAAAATATTGTAGTGCTTTACAATGTTGCATATAAATCCTACACAACCACTGATATATATATATATATATATATATCACACCAGCAGCTTAGGTGCAGTGGCCTGTGCTTTTCAGGTTCTCTGTTTTCTCTCATATGCAAAGTGATGCAGTCCATGTGGCAAGTGCCCTAATTGCGTGTGAGTCACACACCAGTGACTCATGTTAATGACCATGAAAGTTAAATGTTATATTTACTTTGGTCTCCAGCTCAGCCTACACATAATTTAGTCACTGAAACTAATTAATGTAAAACTGACCTGGCAGACTCCTGGGAATTGATCTATCTGTCTATCCATCTGCCTGTCTGCCTATCATAAATATGATATGATCTTGGTTTCATGTATGAAATCGAATCTTTGAGTGATGTTTATATGTAGTTTTTATATATATTTTACCAGTGTTTTTCGACTGGTGGGTCGTGACCCAAAAGCTTCCAGACCTTTGCTGGGGAAATAAAAAAAAAACTCAGTAAAAGGAATGGGTATGAGGATACAAATTAATGTGATTTGTTAAGTTAACCCTGCCTAATTATGTATGTTTTTCAAAAGCTCTTTGCCATTTTCTGGAAATATTTAAAAAAAAACAGCTTCAGTCACACTTATCCTTCACTCTTTTGATGTAAAAAAAATCATGCATGAAATTATAATTGCAGACTTACAATGTTCTCGCACTCCAGTTGCTGAAGATTGGTGATTTAAATGTTATCACTCCTGAATAATCAAAGTGTGGGCTCCAGTCAACCCGCCTACAGTATGCATATGGCAATTTTATATTCATTGGAATGCTTGACCATGTAATTAGTGCAGTGAGACAGTAGAGTGGTTAAAATGTTCTGGTCTTTGAAAGTTTAGCTGACGTTCTGAACAACATCACTTTTAGTCTGCAGCCCTATATAATCTGAAGTATTTTTAGTTTCTGAAGCTCTCCTAGCATTTAATTTCAAAGTCAAAAGCTTTAGTCACATATTGCAGAGATGGTCTAATCATTTTAGAAATGTGATGTAGAATTAATTTTAATTTCTCTTTTTAAATCAGTGAGTTTAACTTTTTTTTCAAGGATTTCAAGAAACCCAAAACTATAAAATGAATTCGACCTTAGGCTCTGTAATTTTATAAAGACCTGAATACATAACAGCTATGGAAATGTCAATTAGGTAAATGATTGTCATTAACTTGCAGTACTCACGGGATTTTATTTTGAAAGAAAACAGGAAACCTTATTTTGTAGGCTGAACCAGCTTCCTTCCTTGTGAGCGTTACCCCGGGGATTTTGATAGCGAGAGGGCGATAATTTCGGGAAAAAATGGATCTCAACCTAACAGGAGTCAAACAAAGTCAAGGAATGTGGTTAGTCAAGGTTAGTTCATCTTCACGTCAACAATTAAACCAGTTAAATTTAATTACCTGTACTATAGACGAGCACAGGTTTCGGTGAACAGGTGTAGCGGATGAAATCAACGGCCACTGATTAAATTAAGGATTTATCAATATTTCTACGACGCCATTTTAATATCACACCAACGTACTGGAACAGTTTTATAGTACATCCTGTTGTGTTTATATATTCACACACTTCCATATCACCGCATTGAAACGCAGCTTTTTAAAACGACATTATAATTAACGATTCAATTATTTATATTTTAATTATATTTTCCCCCAAAAAGTAAATGTCTTTTATATTACTAGATTATCTATAGTTGGACCAATTTAACATGGTCATCTTAAGTAAAATAACATAAGGGCTGTACCGCTTCTGTAATGCTTGACCAATAATAAGCCTCCAGTCACTAGGGGGCAGCAACTCATACAGTCAATAGAGATGTATTTAATATAGATTCAGTTTCAGATCAGTTTCTGTTCAGAGGGTCAGAGGCGGGAAAAAATTACAGCCACGAGAGGCTGGGGGGAGGAGGGGACTACTACTCTAATAAAGAGTAATTCTTAATTTTTAGTTGTAATTAATTAGTTTGGAGCTCATTTTGTTAAAAAAATAAATAAATATTATTACAATTGTATACTCAACAGGAAGTTCCTAATCATATTTTATTGTGTTTTTATCATTACATCTCGATTTTAGGGGTAATGACAATTTTTCTGAGTAATTACAATGGGTGATGTCCCTGTTTTCTTAAATGTGTGAATATTTTATAGTTAATTTTTGTCTTACCAGGTTCCAAAGTATTTATCTCAGCAGTGGGACAAGTCTCCAGGAGAAGTTGGAAAGATCTCCATTAATAAGTATGTTCCTCTGGCTGGTGTACTTTATATAAAACCTTTTTACATGTATTTCCTCCTCACTGCTCGTCTTCTCATTTGTCAGGAATCAAGGAAAGACAGAGGTGAGCTTCACGTCATTATAGTTCATATTGGTTCATAGAAAGTTTATGATGATTTTTGGAATGTTATTACATGAGGTAGTTATACATATTTAAGGTAAGATAGTATGTGTAAGGTAGTTACACATATTTAAGGTAAGATAAGATATTCTATCTATAAATAAAAATAATTTGAACAAAAAAAAATCATATACAATCATATCATGAAAGATCTTAATATACTGTATATAGGTTCAGTGCCGTCTGGTGGCCATCTATGATAAGGCATACATTTTGATATTGTAAGTTGTTTGGAATATAAGTTGGAGAAACCAACCATTTTTTGTATATTTTTGGTGTATAATAAAACATAGTATCTCATCTGCATTTTTTCACATTTTGTCTTTTGTTATTTTCTTTGTTTTTCATAATCTCATTGTTTGCTGTTGACTCAGTGCATTCAGAGAGATGAACAATTCCAGTTGATAAGCCTAGCTGATGAATCAGACAAGGCTGTTGTTGTTCAGGGTCTTGACTGCGTTGTGTTTTTCAGGTGCATTTCAGTCTAAATGCAGAGCTGAGTGTCCAGGCTGCTGTAGAGGAGAAGGAAGGATCCCCGCAGGTGCCAAGAGATCATTCCTTTACCATGCACACAGTGGGTGGACAGACCATGGCTGTTTTCAGCCAGAGCAGCACAGGTCAGACAGCAGCTCAACTCAACATTCGCTCTGTTATTTTTTTTATCGCATCAAAGAAACACATTTAGCAGAAAGGTGCAGAAAGATACAAGCTTGCTTTAAACAACATATTCTTGTTGTCTCCTTGTCTCCTGTGTCAAAATCATATCATTACATTCTATATATCTTTGCCTTTTGATAAATCAGCATGACTCAGTTGTCTTACATTTAATTACTATTGATTCATGACAAAATTCAATTCAGTGGTCCCCAACCACTGGCCTGGGGACCAGTATCGGTCCGTGGGTGAATGGGTGCCAGGCCGAAGAGAAATAATGTTTCCTTTTGACCCCCATCTGTCTATTATTTCCACTTGATCCATACCCATATCAACAAAAGAACTGACCAATAGAATGGCTAGGATTCCATCATCAATAATGCAACTATATTTGAATAGGAAATATTTTCTCAGTGAAGACAACAACAATAAACTCAAAATGACGCAGAGATGCATTGATACAAGATTCTAACCTTGTATACTGGTCTGGTAGGAGAAAATTATAGGGCCCAAGCACAGTTAATTTGGGTAGGAAGATTTTATAGGTAGGAAAATATTTCAGAACACGGGAAATTTACTTTTATTTAGGGATATTTATCTGCCACAACTTAACGACTGGTCCGTGAAAATAGTATGAGACATTTAAGCGGACATCATTTGGTCTTTCTTGGGGTATACAGTTTTTTACGAACTTAAAATTAACAAATTTCTTTTAACTTTTTCTGTCTTCTTCATGGTTCTTTGTAAATAGAGATTATTTATAGTTACTGTTGCCCTTCCTTCAACTTTAACTGGCCGCTGATCTTTGGCCTTAACATGGGAATTGACCCAAGGAGCCGCTGCTATTTGTTTAGGGATATTTCCTTTTTGGATCGTTCTGTCTAAACAAGCTTAATATCTCTATGACAAAATCACACAAAACAGTAGACTTTAAACTACTTATAACCCCTTGATTGAACAAACACTGAATATCCGTAGGGTACTACAGTGCTCCCTCTTCACATTGAGGTTATCCTTCCACTCTCTTAATTAATTAATTAGTTCTAAGTCTGGAACTTTAGTGTAAAATTGTGCTGCAATAAACACATTTGGGAATCATGGCTGGTAGTTTTATTTTTTAAGATTAAGAGCCAACTAAGCCTCTCTCTGATTGGCTCAGTCCCTGTAGCATCTCTTAGTATCTCCCCGCTTGTCGGCCACTCACCTCCATAATTATAATATTGTGAGGAAATGGAAAATAGATTGTATCGAGTTGTGATTAAGGTCTAGTTTTTTTTTCTGTGGTGGGTTTTGGAATGCTACTACTGCGATAGGAGAGAGATTACTGTACATACAGGTGTGTCACCTTTACTTGACTTATTTTAATGGACTGTTTGAGTTCCTATATTTAATTGTTGGTACAAAATTAAAGAACGCACAAAAAGAAGTGAAATGGAATCAAATCAGAAATGATAATTTCCCAGTGTCTCAGCAGGAGGCAGAGATGTTCTATTCAAGAACAGTTCTGCACCTCTTTCTGTGCCAGCACTCTGCTACAATTGAATTACTGGTTCTCAACCTTCTAAGGGTGTTGTTGAGTTTGGGTGTTAATGGCACAGAATTCTGCTGCTCGTTTTTAAAGAACTGAAAATGTAGCCAAACTGGACTAATGCACAAATGTTATATTGTTTGGCCAAAACCCACTCTTGACACAGTGTGGGATATTGTTAAAAGTTTTTCTCATCAAGAAGACTGGATTAATTATTGTTCTTTTTCTTCTTAGAATTATTATAAATTGTTTGTTTTTGTGTTCAGAACACATTCTCTTACTATTGTTCACCCTCCTGATGTAATGCTGCTATAGAACAGCCAGCCAGTTGTCACAGAAGTAGTGATGGTTTTGCTTTTATAGATGGCTCACTTGAAAACGAGAAACTCTAATTAGAAGCTGTCTGCCAAAAAGGTTTTGTTTTTGGTAGTACGTCGGAAGTTGTTTGTACTGTTGCCGTGATGAACGATGGGTTCCCACGAGTTCCATCGCTATTCCTGTCAGTAAATTGGAAGAGAAATAAAAATAAACCTTTCTCTTCTTCACTGCACATCCGAAAGGCACAAGGTTTGTTTCATCACCGCCCTCTTGCACTTTAAATGTACCCACACTTGCATGTGCATTAATGCCTCCTACATGTGATAATGGATTTTTCTCTTTCACAACATTTTTTCCCTATAATTTTTTCTGAAGGCAATGTTTTGCCTACTAAAAACCTCCTCTGTTTCATAATTCAGAAGAATAACTGAAAATCCATTTGGCCTCGAACAAAGCTGCCACTGTGTTGTTTGACAGGAGAGAAAATGTTCAGAAATATATTCTTGTGTTGTGAATGTGAAGCTGTGGCATTCAGCAGGTGTGAAAAGCACTTTTTCTTTTTTATATCTCAGAGATATCATTTTTTTTACTTTACTGTGAAAGTGGGATAGTGTCCTCAGGGATTTGCTACTGTATAGGCTCTGTTTACCTGACTGCTGCTCAGCTCCTCCCCAGCCGCCTACAAGAAAGTGGGCTGCATGACATTGGTCTTCCACTGGCTTTTATGCTCCCTCTCTCCCTGCCTTTAAACCTCTCTTTCTCACCTTTTTTCTGCACCGTACACACCTGCCCCGGTTTGATCTATGTTTGCGCTCTCACACTCTTTGTCTCACTCCTACTCACATATCACCATAGCTGCAGCTCTCAGATGAAGCCGGTATACATTCTCATGTAGCAAATTCCGTTAATTTTTTTTTCTTTCAATGTAAATTGAACAACTAAAATGATTGGATTTGTATTGCAAAAGTCACATCTCCTTATGAGACTAGAGATCATCTAAATGAGGTAACTCACAGGCTACAGTCATAACTAAAATTTGACATGAGGGCTGGGTCAGGAGCTGATAGATGGTGCATTTGTGTGAACTAAGGAAAATGATGTGTCGTGAATAGCAATGAATAAAGGCTAAACTGCAACATTTTATCTGTAGGGAAATTCTGCAATTAGTGGGAATAAGCAGGAGCATAAAGATAATAGATTATTAGTACATGTTTAGCAGGCCAGAATAAAAAGCCCAAATTTTTTGTCTTCTACTTAAATATAAATCCTGCATGCAAAAATAAAAGCAAGCTGAAGCTGAAAACAAAAATACAGGAGTGTTAAATGATGATAAAAAACGAAAACAATAATTTAGAAATATTATTATACACAATATCCACATCTAGGTATGTATCATATAAATGAGAAATATGTATTAAACTGCAAACACAAAGCAGGCTGTAGGATAAACAACAATATTCTCTTGTGTACTTTTCAAAACGCTGTGAAAAAAATGTCTTTAAACATCATAAAATGTTTGTCGAATCATACTTCAGAAGCTCAGCTACCATGCCTGCCCAGTTGGAGGTCTGAATTTCTGTACAAATGAACAGCTCCAGATACATATAGACACAGATAGACCTCCATCTTTATACAGCTTAACGACTTATTATCATGTTGTTGTTACATGTTATAATTTTTTCTAATGAGGCCGATTTGTAACATCAAAGAATCGAGTATTTTGGTAATTATCATGTCGCTCTCTCGCCGCAGATCATTCATAATGTTTCCCCCGCAGTTCTATTGATTTTGTGTTTTCTGGCAGAAACCCTACTTGTCAGTTCACTTAACAAATTTACCAGGGGAGTAGTGTCAGGACCATCGATAGACCAGTCAATAATAGTTACAGTGGCTTTTTAAAGATGGATTCTGACTCACTCCTGTTAATGTCTTGGAAAGTTGTCACGTTAAACGACACCATGACCCAGCTTTGACACTGCCTGCTCAAGGTTTGTTAAAATATATATATATATTTTTTTTTACTTTCCAGCTCCAAATCGCAGATCCACTTAAGCAATTTTACCAAACCATGGTTCCAACCTTCAACCCGAAAAAGTTTTTACGATAAAAGCATCAAATTGATGTTTGTATTTTACTTTTTCACCAAAAAATAAAAATCGTCCACGTCAGTTTTATCCCAGACAAACATGTAATCCAGCCGTTCATTGTAATCCAGATATTTTACGCTCTGTGTAGTCTAGTCCTCCTTCACTGTTTTACTGTCAACCATTCAATGAGCCAACAATGCGAGAGATTTCTAACGCTAACAGACGCCAGTGATTGATGTTTACAGAAATACCGTCTGACGTGCCTTTTGTACTGTACCGCTGCTAGCTAAATGTTCCTCCATTATTTCCTCTCTCGTTGTTCTGCTTTGTTCCAGCGAGGACCAGGTATTGATTAAGAGGTTGCCAAGCAACAGGCTTAGTTACCACAGAAGCGTGCGGAGGAGAACTGAAGGCCAGATGCAATGATGTTCTGCTTGGTTACAGTATATGACTTTACTTTAACTGCTAAGCCTTTTCTCTACAATCTGTGGGTCCCTGGGTTCTTCTTGTCTTTTCCCCATGATTTTCTAAAGTATATTTCTTATTCTAACAACTTGATTGTTTGTTTTTACTTTGACACTGCAGCATTATTATACCCTATAGAGAAAAAAACTTTTAAAATTATCTTTAACTTATTTACAAAGTACTTAGTGTGGTTTTTGATTTGGTTTTTTTTTTTTTTTTGTAGAGTTGCATTCTTGCAATACTACTAGATTTTATCTATTAGTCAATTGTGTCGCAGTGTCTTCTCTGGAAATACCCTCCCATGGAGATAATCAAAATATCTCCCTGGGAGATATTTTTTGAAGACAATTGAACAGCTAGTGTGAGAATATACATTTATGATATTGCAATTTACCTCCTGGGAATGTTGATGACATGTTTCCAGTGGGCTCAGCACCTGGATGAAGGTTTGTGAGGGGCTGGTATGGTGTAGTGGGATTTGTGTGCCAGTTGTGGAGACTGGAAGAAATAAGCAGATGAAAATGTATGGATAGGTAGAATATTTTTAATGTACTTGAAGTATTTTGCAGTCTATCTGTTTATACTCAACGTACCAGGTTGTCCTAATATTTTTGCAGGGAAATAAAACAAAGAGCTCTGTGGGCAACATATTAGTCTGTACTTTTTAACATAAGGCTAGTTGCAGTAACATAAACATACTTAACAGTTGCCATTACATTAACAAAAGTGACACTGAATCTTTAAAAAAAACTAGAAAACTAAATGTGAATACAGTAATTAACACAGCTACAGAGGTCAGTACAACGGTTTTGGTTCTGAGGCAGGTTCAGTTGGATGAACAGAAAAAAATGATAAATAATTTAAACCCCCATTGACCCATCTGCTGGTCACATGATGTGTAAGCTCATAAAACTTTGCTGTTGCTGTTGAACTGGTGCATTAAACCACTGACTGTTGGAGGAGATTTGTAGAAGAGATGTGGTCAGTGTTGCTCATGAAAAGTAGAGGGTCAAAAAGGAAAACTCTCTTGACTGATGCCTCTCAGTAAAAACTTGTGAACGACACCAACAACACAGATGCAAATGATTGTAGCCATTCATGACAATCCATTATAAATGGTCTGTAAAACAATTTAGATCCAGTTTTCAGGTTGTCCTCTTACTGCAGTGGAGGTAGTTAAAAACATCACATTGTGACACAAAAGACAAGAAACTGGGCTGTGCAAGAGGTTTATGCCTTGTGAAGTGGTGCCAGAGGAGATCAAAACTATCTCTGCACATTCCACAGATGCTTGATTATATTAAGATTAGGTAGAGAGGTCACCTTGAACTGGTGGCTCCGTTCCTCAGCCTCTTCTCCAACAATGCCTGCTGTGTCCTGCAGTAAAAGGCTTCTGGCATCAGGGTGTATTACTGCCACACAGAGGCTTTGAAGGTCTGTGTTTCTAATAAAGACAGAAGGACAATATATGTCAGATCCTCAGAATAACAGCTGCCTTTTCTATTGCTACAAGATTTTCTGTCTATTTCAGAAACTATTGGCATAGAAATGAATTTCAACCCTGTGTGGACTGTGACATAATACCCAAGTATTCTGGTTCACTATCCGTCAAAACAAAACAGGAGACATATCTGAGCTGACACATCTCTGTGCTGAAAATGTTGTAAATCATTTCACATACTTTTTCTGTTCTCCAGAACTCACTGGTCCTTTAGAGATGTACTTTATTAACCTTGACATTAGGAGTGTCTTTACTTCCAAGTATTTTTTTGCTTCTTCCTGTTCAGGGCCAAGCAGCTAGGGTTGTTTATTATGTGAAGCTAATGGCTTCTAGCAAGTAATTTGTCCCTGCAGGTCTATAGGAGATGTGCTGAATCACTGTGGTTTATCTGCTCTTCTTTTAAGGGGGGAATATATAAGATGCTGACTCACTCAGAATTTTCTTAGCCAGAGAATCGTGTAACAGGTGAAAAACTTAAAATGAAAAGTGAAAGTCATTTAGACATTTAGTCTGACACCTTCTGTCTGCATTTTTATCTGTACCTTGAGAAAGATAGACCGTTGTTTCCCAACCCTTTTTGCGCCATGTCTTTGACCGGGTTCATTGCCTCATTGAAGAGCCACTACAGTGTGGACGTCCTCGATCAGACACTATGAGGGGGCCAGTTGACGTTTATTTGACATATTGGACTTGAACAACAAACATGAGGGGATCTGGTCAAATAATGAATTAAATGTAAGTTGTGTAAGTTGAGCATCACCTCTCTGTGGCCCGGTACCCATAACCCTACGGACCAGTACCGGTCCACGGCCCGGTGGTTGGGGGCCACTGAGATAGCGTCTTTATATGTCAATACAAAAAGTCTAAGGGATAAATGTGTTTATTCTCCTCTGTGAACATTGTGTGGTCTTCATGCTGAGGTTAATTTAAAATAAGTGAATAGTGATGAATTCCATAGAGTAATTAATCTCTGTGTTTTGATTTACTGCACTTAAGGGAATTTGGTTTGTAGCTTAGTACTGAAATAATTGTTTGGAACATTTGCAACACAAAAAGAAGAGTATTTGCTTATTTATACTTTTACTCGCATTAGTTTGTAAAAATAATTGAATCGTTGTTTTCCCATGACACTGGCTTGTCTGTGCTTCCATCTGATCAGAGGACCTGGGAAGGAATGACATGTACTTTAGCAGCAGTAGAAAAAGGACAAGTAGAAATAGCTGTGATTTAAGATGTGCTTCTCCTTCGGTATAAAACGCAGCAGAGAGTGAGTCGACAATTGTGCCCTGAGGAAATTGTCCCACGTCGTTTTATGTTCCTCTGATTTTCTGCCTGACAATGTTCATCCAACGCCTGCTGGGCTTTCACACAAGAGACATGTGACACCTAGGGTAATGAGAGTGTACAAAACATGATGCTCTGACCACAGCAGATGTACAGTGGGTCTCTGTGAGAAGGTCACTGGAGGACTGATGTTCTATTGGTCCATGGAAGAAAAACTGAATTCCAAATACTCTTTGCTAATCATGACTTGTTGATATAAGCCAAACAATTAGAGTTTATTTAACTTAAGGAAGATAAATAGTCCCTTCTTGGCCTAAACACATTAACACTTCTTATGCCGGTGGTATTTTTACACTAAATTGAAATGTACAGTTATCTATAGTTTTAACAGTTTAGCTTATATACATGTACATTATGATAAAACTCTAGTAATGATCCATTTCTACATTCTGGTTCCAGTACACCAGTTTTATCTTGATAGACTACCCTATTACCCTATATAGCCTTTTGGACAATAGGGCTGAATATGTTGTCTGTTTTATTTCCTCTTCCTTCAGTGGAATAATTTTAATATTAAAAACCTTTTTTCTGTTTTCGCCCTCGAGTAGCTCAGTTCCACAATCTAAGAAGAGTTTTGATATTGGAATAGAAATCAAGCAAGGAGGTACTGATGGGTTTTGCTGTGTTCCTATGTTCAACGCCACAACAAAAAACTTGGAGTTCTAAAGATGAGTCTGTCCGATGTCCAGGGTCCGTAGGGAACACGTTCTTGATTTGCTCTGGGGTCTGACCTCAGTGAAGTTCTCTCAACATCTGAGAAATGAATTGCTCTCCCTGCACAGAAAAACACAGCAGTAAACCCACTAAAGCAGCTTCTGCTGTAGATGTAACCGCCGATCCATCTGTGACTGTTCAGTAAATTGTGTTTGCACACTTATATGAAATTCCGTAATCTTCAGGCTGAATGTTTGCATTAGAACGTCCCATCTCCTCCATCTTCCTGCAGAGGCTGTGGTTTATAAGTACATTTCTATATGTTGAAGGATGTTTTTGTACTTTTTGTACAGCCTCAGACAAATAATTTGACATTTGGTCACACACCTCTAGTCTGGGTACGTGGGCCAAAACTGAAGTCATAAATATATAAATAAGTAGCACAACGTTTGGTATGGTATGTACTGTACGTTTGACCTGGTCTTGCAAAAGAGCTTCTGTTTAGTTTTTTATTATTATAATATTTTTCTTGTCTCTGGTTTATACTTTCCTTTTCACTCCCCTATGTGTTTTGAAACACATGGATAAAACTAAGTCAAATTATTTGGTCTTAAATGTCACTGAATCTGTTTTTCTTAATATTTGCCTGTTGTTTAAAAAGAAAATCACATTTTCAACTTTTGATCACATACTGAAAGAAAAAAATCTATACAATATTATAATTTCACCATGTCATAGAGATTGTATCTAAAGGAAAAATATCTATTCTTGTATGTTTAGACCTGGACAAATCAGACTTTGTAAATATTTTAAGGTTGGCCAATATACAGTCATGGAAAAAGTGATTAGACCACTCTGCTGTTTTCTTCAATTCCTTGTTCACCTTAATGCCTTGTTCCACTAAAGGTTTATCACCTAACACAAAACCATGCAATGACTAAAAGAACTGTATTTGCCAGTACAATGTTATTGCTAGGAATGTAGGAACGGAAGTGATTTTTGTCACTGTCAATAAAACCATGCAAAATGGCCAGAAATCAGCTCTGAAATTAAACTTAATTATGAGCCTTTTTTGTTGTTATTATA
>JAFBJS010002170.1:169060-213468 GCA_016785265.1 Paraplagusia blochii | reverse complement strand
GTGTATAAGAGACAGGAGGGAGGGAGTGAGAGCTTGAGAGAGGGAGATGGAGTGAGATGAAAAAATAGGACTGGATGGGGTGAGAAACAGAGTGAGACCGAGTTCACCCAGCAACAGGTGAAAATGACACTCTCCCTGATCCTTTGTGTTCTATCATACTCTTCACGTCTTTCACAGCAGATGTTTGCAGGTTATTTTGACTTTTTAAAACATTTAATATAAAGTATGGCTGTAGAGGATGATTAATTGTTCTGAATAATACGTGTGATGCGAGGTTTACTCTGATGCTCAGCTTGAATGTTTTGTTTGTGAGGAGTGGGCTGCAAGTGATGAGGTCACTGTGATGTCAGAAGGTGGATGTGGGCGTATGAATCACTATACAGGTGTAGTGGCTGCAAGGCCGGCATTCCAATGACTGTCGACTACAAAAGGTTTCAGTGAGGAGGTGAAAACTGATGTTTGTTTGAAGGACGGCTGTGATGACATCACGAAATGGTAATCTCATCGTCTCGCTTCTCCATGTTTGGAACGAAGAGATTTAAACTTCTCCACTCCCACCATTTCCCATAAATGGATCCTGACGCACGGCTGTTGGGATTGTTTGGATGTAAAGGGAGCCAGGATGGTTCTGGCAAAGGGAAAGTGGTTCTCTGCCAAACGTGCACTCCACAGTTGGAGAGTCTTATTGAGTCGATAAAGATGTTATACGGATATTTTTACTTTGTTAATCGTCTTACACGTCATGGTCATAATAAACCTGTGGGCATTTACTGCTAAGACATGTTTTCTTCTACAGTACATATAAATACATATACAGTATATGGATGTTAAGTAATCCACTTTACATCCACTGCAATCAATCGAGTAAAGCTATGGTCCCCAACCACTGGCCTGGGGACCGGTATTGGTCCATGGGTGAATTGGTGCCGGGCTGCAGAGAAATGTTTCCTTTTGGCCCCATCTGACTATAACTTCTACTTGATCCATACCCATATCAACAAAAGAACTGACCAATAGAATGGCCAGGATTTCATCATCAATAATGCAACTGCTTTTGATTAGGAAATATTTTCTCAGTGAAGACAACTAGAAACTCAGTCATTAATTCAAGATTCTAACCTTGTATACTGGTCTGGTAGGAGAAAAGTATAGGCTGTGTTATCTATTAAATGAACATGCTGTTGCAACATGGCAATTTGGGGCCTTATAAAGTTACATCTAATCTGTATTATTTACATTATACCTCATCTATTTGGTGACTTCCAATGGGCTCAGCACTCACAGTAAAGTTCATGACTGGCTGGTACGGCACAGTGTGTTTGCATGGCAGTTACAGAACATTCTGGATAATTCTCACCTCGTTGACACAAAGTGCACAAGCTCATGCACAGACAATTTCTCTATGCTGTTCTTCATCTTGTTAGAGCAGAAACACTCCAGAATTCAGCTCACATTCAGTTCAGTAGTATCAAAACGAACACAGAAGCTCCGATATCTTCAGTCTCACTTTTATTTGTAAAATATTCACAATGGAAAGAAATAGGCATTATTGTGTCACACTATCTTTACAGAGGCTCACAGCACTAACAAACACACAGTGTATTTAGTGCACATGCATCATGCTAGACCCGAAGCCCTGTTGACAACCAGAATACTTTGCGTGGACGTGATATGTAAAACGTCTCTGTTGGTCTGCAGCCATACGTGAAGTTAGACACTGTTTTCTCCAGACTCTGATAAACTAAGCACAAATCTATTAAACCAACTACAGACACTTGGCCCACTTGAGCATTTACACACACACACACACACACATGCACACGTACACATGCGCGCAAACACAGAGCGCATGGTAAAAAGCTGAATGGCAAAACAGTGGACGCCACGGCTGGTTGTGAAGGCTTCTGTAGCTGTGAGTGGAGCAGGAGAAGCTGTAGTTGTGCAGAGACAAATCCACTGATAGCTGATGGTTGTAGAGCTTCATTTACACCTTTGCTTTTCCATACTGAAAGATTGAACAGCAGCTTTGAGAGTACTTTTGCACACTTATTTAAGAGATTATGAACACAATATTGACCCCACTCTGCGTTTCTGGGAAATAATAGCTCACAAAGCGGCGGACAGTCCACGCCATTCGTCATGTTAAGTCAACACTGTTAGAATATTAAAGGGAGAGTCAAGGTTTTTTGAAGTGCCGTTGTGTGAGGTATGATTTCACCAGCCGCACAGACTGGAAGGCAGAGTCGTGGGTCAACACCAGGCAGGTTGCCAGTACTTTGCAAACCCACATAATAAGTGACCTTGTTCTGGACTAGCGACCGGTCTTAGGTGAAGCCATCCGTTCAGCAGGTTTTTTTTTTTTTTTACCTCTAGACTAACAGGGCTGTGTGTTGTACTGCTGCCTCTTTAAAAAGGTCATGTATACACGTGTATACAGAGGTGATAGTGTAACACTGTGATGGTGATTAAAAACACTAGTTATATTGTGATGTACTGATCCTAACACATTAGAAGGTCCTTGGTTCTAAAAAGAGTTCTTCAATCAACAACACTAAAGGCAAGATATAGTGACAAACATATATAGTATATACTGTGATTTTTAGACTTCAGCACTCTCTTTTTTAAGTAGTATTTTCCCACTTGTGCCTAAAATGGAAAACCATACAGTCTGTGAATGTTTTGCATGTCACACTTGTTTTCCACAACATTTCATTCTGACTCGTGACATCAGTTCTCACGTTGTGTCAGTTCCTCATTCAACCACACTTCAGAAAACCTATAACATCACTCTACTACTGTCCTTATTAATACCAATACCCACCCAGCTTCACTCTGCCACCCATAACACACAATGCTTTCAAGCTGCAGGACCTCACACTAGCAGGGTGAAAATGAAATCAGGCTTTACTCTTTCCTCTGTCTGTCACTTCTTCTCTCTCCTACCACTGCTTTACTTCACGAAGTGTAGAGCCTCAGCTGCCACCACCGATCCCTTGCTGCTGTCTAGGCTGGTGATCAGCTTGAAGCTCGATTTCAATGCAAGCATCACTGTCTCTAATTTAAGACAATCAAGCGTGCACAAGAAGGTGCTGTCCTCCTTCAAGACCAGTCTTGAGCCGGACTCAGACTTGATGAAGTGCCGGAACTGGATCACGTTGGACGAGACCTCGAACTCTTCAGGAAAGCCATCCAGCCGACTCTTGGAGATTTGCACCAGTCGCCCTTTGACTTTCTCAATGAAGGACGCGTCGCTGCAGTACACTTTGAGGCCCTGTGATCGCTCGTGGCTGTCAGTCACCTCTAAAAAAGCCGGTTCTCTTTGGGCAGCCCTCTGAGTCTCCCAGTCGATGACCGCGTCTGCCAGTTCACTCAGGTGGTAGAAGTTAGCCTCTCTTCGCAGGAGCCCTGCCTCCCGGAAATCATCTGGTAGTTGGAGTTCTCCGGTTCGAAGGTAGTTGAGCACATGGCGGAAAACTGGACCATCCCTGTCAATGAAGGGGTTGCCCATGGAGTCAGTGTGCTGGACTGCCTTCTTACCGTTGGCCAACTCTTCAAGGAAGGAACCCTGGTGCTTTGAGAGAGTGAGTCGGTGGGCAGTGTAAAGGAACCCTCCGACGTTGATCGTGATGGTTCCAGAGGATGGCTTCTTGAAGCTCTTGCTGGGCTGCAGCAGGTCCGGATTGATGTGCCTCAGTTCACTTTCCATCCTTCCAAGGTTCCATTCCATTCTGGAGTAAACGTCTCCAGCCTCTGACCAGCTTCCTCAGAGCTGGAGTGTGTCTGACTGTGTGTGTGTACAGCACTAGTAAAGTCAGAGTTTCTCCCCCCTCTCTTTTCACCGAGTCTCCTCCTCTTCTGACTCCCTCTCTGTTTCCCTGTCTCTCTCTCCCTCTTGCACCTAGCTGTTGAAGTCTTGCGTAGCTGCCGAGAAACTGAAAATGTGTTGTCAGCTGTCAGGTGTGTCTGAGGGTGCGTGATGGTGGAGACAGAGTCCTGTCTGACAGAAGAGCTGAAAACAGACTGGTTCTCTGTGCCGATTGCTTTCCCCTCCCCTCTCTCTCTCCCTCCCTTTCTCTCTCTCTCTCGCTCTTTCTCTGTCTCACTCTGTCTTCGGGGTAAAAGGGGCGGAGAGCATAATATACAAGGAATAGACAGAGAGAGTGAGAGTGTGTGAGCACATGGGAGAAGATCATAAACTCAAGGGACTCTTTATTTTTTGCTCTCTTTCCCTAATTATCACTGATAAAAAAGGTGCAGAGCTGAGCATGGGGAATAACATTAGTGCACAGACACAAACACACACACACACACACACACACACCTTCTTGTCACCAGATGGAGATAGTGTTGCTGTGAAACAGTTTCAGCTTGTGTGAGTCTGAGTATGAAGCCTCCTCCCCTACTCTTCTCAATCCACTTTCTCCCCCGATCTTTTTGCAGCCAAATCCATCTGTTTACCACACAGCACTTACTTCGGGGTTGGCACGCTTTTAACAACGTGTTTGCTGCACTTATGCAAGTGAAAGCAACAGAAAATAAATTTAGGGGCATTTAAAACAAAAAGATTTTTTTTAAATTGCCCCTTTCTTAACTAAACAGGTAGTCTGTCCTCTGTCCTTCTCAATGTTTACTGGTTATTGATTGTGTGCGTTGTGCAGTCTTTAGGGTCCTGGTCTTGCCAATTAAAATCAATAGTGGTGTGTTTATGAAGGGTCAGGGTTCTGGCATGGCCAATCTGTAGGACTGTTGACGCAACAGATTTTTCCAGCTTCTCTGGTAAAGTGGAACAGCAGCAGCAGCAGGATTTTACAGTAGATTTTATTTTGTTTCAGTTTGAGTTTAAATATATAAGTATAAAGGCTTTAAGTGTCCAATATCTTGGTTAGGTACAATGACCTGGTCAGTTTGCTATGTTAATTATTAGTTAAATGTAGGGAGGTCCGACATTTTTGGTAAAAATAATTCTAATATTAATAAGATCTGTTCCTCTGATAACCAAAATCCAAAAAAAACTGCGTGATTTTGCCTAATTTGTTGGAATCACAGTTTAGAGACGTTGGTGGCAAACAGCCATACATCAGTATAGGACAAATGCAGAAAATAAGGAATTTGGACAATATTGGTAAAACTGGATTTTGGCAAAAGTAAATTTTGCAGATGTATTTCATTGCAGATGGTTTGTGTCCTTTTTTACGAAAGCTGCAACAGTGAATTTGCATTATTTATCAGATGTTAGCACTGAAGTCTGGCAGTGATGGACGACCAGCCTGGTGGCAGTATTTGTCAGTGCACAGCAACAGAGTCAGAGACGCTTTCAAGGTTGGTTCCGACTTAACTTTAATTACGTCACCGAAGAATAGGATTAACATGTCACTGTTGAGTTTTTAATTTCTTAACTGGACTAAGAACTTCTATACTTAAACATTTAAAAATGAAGACAAATAATTTCCAAATATGGAAATTACTTTAAGTCACTTGAAGCGACGGAATAATGTGTTGTGTATTACCGGTAATTACAAATTGACAAAATCCTTAAGAATTCTTATTGGTTAAAATAAAATAAAAAAACATTAAATCTTTTCATTATGTTGTATGTATTGATACTTATGTTATACCTATTTATCTAGTTAAACCTTGAACTGTTAAAAAATGTGCAGTGATTTTGTGTTGATTGCCATGTAAGTTGTGTCAATTTAATATTTCACTTGATGGACAGCTTGCAGTGAAAATTTCATTTCAACTGAGTGAGAGAAGGTGAACACAGTGACAACAGTTGAATCACTGGTGTTTGTGTTTGTTTTTATCTGGGGTGAGACCCCAGAGTAACAGCTTCCTTGGCCCCCGCAGTGATTTCTCTAATTGTAAGCGTTTAGTGCCGTCATCATCAACAACTCTGCAATGGAATTGAAAACTAGGCCGAGATGCAGCAGAGAGCACTGTGGGACATTTGACCTGCTTTCAGCTTCCTTTTCATTGAAGCTGGGTCGTTAAAGACAACCGCTATATTCAAAGTGAGTGAGGGTCTGTCACAACTGTTTAGTCTCCACAAAGAAAATGAAATCTCCCAACATGAAATGAATGAGGATTCTGCGCCTTCTTTTAACGCTGGTGAATTATTCATACAGCTGCTGTAGAACTGTCTGGTGTAACATGGAGCTGCTGACTGCTGTGAAGCTGGCATGGCAACCACTTAAAATAGGGCCGGATATGTACTCAGAGCTGCCAATCATTGGTGGTATTTATTATGAGAGTCAGTTGCCAGTAGTCTGTGTGTTTGTGTGAGTTGCACATCGAAATACCTGTGTTTAAAACCCTTTTCATGACGACATTTGGCAAGTTTATGAAAATTTTGAGAAATACGGATGAAAAGGGGGGTTAACTATCTGATGTAAATGTAGAGTGCTGAATCTGTTTCAACCATACAACTATTACTACAATAAATAATATGTAAAAAAGAAGAATTATGCACCAACAGGACACAGTGAGATGGAAAATATTGACTCGCTGTGGCACCCCTTAGAAAAGGGACAAGCTAAAGGAGAAAATGAATCAAAAGTGGAAGTCGTTCTTCTTGTAGTAAAGATTTATATTAGATATCTCATCGTCTAAATGTGTGATTTGTTTTTCATTTGGAGACAAAACACGTCCTTTTGTCCCTTTTCCCGTTTATATGTTCTTCAAAAGACAAAGTTTTTGGCATTGCAAGAAACCAAGGACAAGGTTAATGGAGGTAGAATAATGGATATCAGTCTGCTTCACTGCAGATCTTTTCAGAGGTTTCCTCTGTGTTGTTTCCATATCTGCTCCATGAGGATGGTGCTGATCCAGAACCAAGAATGGCTGATTACAGTTGGTGGTTTTAAAAAAGCACTTCATGCTTAATAAATGAAATCATTAAATTTTGTTAATGAAGACGCCTCTGGCCCATGTGGAGATGAAGTCTAATACAAAATTGTATTTGCAGATCCAATCTGCAGCCCATCATCACATCTCTTTCCTGGGGCCTCCTCCTTATTATGGTGTAGCCAAAACACTGTCACTCATGTGCGTCATGCATGTGCATTTCGTGCCTTTGTGCATGTGTGTTACGCCAAGAAACTTTCTCACTGTTGGCGTAATTGCAATGTTAAAAACCAGCAACTCCATATTGAATTTGATCGGAATTGCTGTAGTTTTGCTGCAGTCTTTTTTCGTCTGCCTGCTGTCAGTCATGTTAACTGCTGCTCTTTGTCGCCAAGGTTTGAGGCTGGGGGAGGCTGTCAGTACGTGAGCACAGCCACACGTGCCTATTTATAGCGTCTGCGTGATTATCCCATCACATGCACCTGTACACCATCATTAGTGATGACATCACAGATGCAATCATATAGATTAGAAGAAGCTTTTGAAAAGGCACTCAGACAGACCGAGCGTTCAAGGCTTGAAAACTTCACGCAAGAAGCGAGGACAGATCGGAGCGCTGAAGCATACACATACACATAACACTATGTTACATTCAGCCTGACTACCACATTGTACTGTTTATTGATTCCAGCAGAACATTCTGAAGATGCTGACTCAGCAAAATGATGACTTAATGCAGAACAATGTGGTGAATGAGTCAGTTTTCCTGTCAAACGGCGGAGGTTGATTTATGTGGAAAAGGTCTTTTGTAATTCATTAGAAAATGTTCCACCGTTCCCTGGAGTCTGTTCCCTTCATCCCTTCATGGTCTTTGCAAAGGAATCCAAAGCCATTAAGGATAATTATCAGATTTTTATGATCAGAAAAATACCAAAATGATTAGACAGACCCATTTCATTAATACAGTGAAACATAAATCTATAGTTTGTAGTAACTCATCAGAATAGACGTGAGAAACTAAAATTTCACAAGGAACAAACAAGCAAACATAGTTGCTAGTACTTTCATATCATTTGGTAAACAAGCACTTTATGGTTGACCAAAAGGTGGCTTGGGATCCAGATGTGGACTAAAATGACCCATTAGAGCAATGCCACTTCATTCATGGAAACATACGAAACTACAAAACTGACATTTCTCCTGATAAATATAAAAACAGGACCACACTCTGGAGTTTTTGTTGAATTTTTTCGTACAGTTTACAATTTTTCTGGCATGAGTTTTCTGCCTCTTATGTAATTCCAGAGGATAATAGCTCAAAGCAAAAAGCCTCTTAAGAGTGTGATTTCGGAGCAAGAGTTCAATCTTCAGGTAGAACTGTGACAGACTCAGGGGTAAAATAAATGTTATTTAAAAAAAAATTGTTGTAAGTGTCAGAGCTAAGACTAAAGGTCGGGAGGATTAGCCTCCGGCAACATAAGCAACACATGAAATGAGTCACAGCTGATGTTTGTAAAAACAGGAAAACAATAAGGAAACGTTCAAGAGTAAAAAAAAAATCCAACGTGTCAGCGATGCTTCTACATTGGCTGTCTTGCATATTGATTAGGATCTGATTGTTTTTTTTACTCCGTCCTATAACTTCAGCATACTGTGTACTGCATGTATGGAGGCAAACTGAGGGCATTTGACTTTATCTGGAATCATGAAAGCCTGGTGGGCGAAAAAGCCGTTTTCTTATGTTGAACATTATGAAGGTCAGAACTCTGAGGAAGGGCCTCGAAGCAGAGGGAGGTAAAGATGAGTGTGAGGGGGTGGATGATTGACCTGACTCTCTCTCTCTCTCTCTCTCTACCATTCTCTCTCTGCTGTTTCTTGTTTCTCTCTTTTTTTAAAGAATCAGCTAAATGTACTTTTACTCAAAATGCTCCTGTTGTGTATAAGATTGCAGGAAGCTTAACTGAGTTTGTGTGAGAAAACTTGAAAACTTAGCAGCATTTAAGCGTTTTATGGAATAATTCTTCCTTCACAATATACCATTGTCATGATGGCATCAGCACAGGGGCAAAAATTGAACCTTAAACATTGGCAAAATGATCTGTTTCTCCATGGGCTCTGGGGAATACTACTTTCTAGAAAATCACGAAAAGGTCAAACAATAAGAGAGACTCTCGCACATGACTGTGATGTTTCTTTTGTTGCCATTGGCAATGTTCTCACCCTGTGAAGAGAGGCGACTGAGGTGTAAGGAAAAATCCTTTACCAACTTTCAACAGTAATTACAGTACTGTACGCAAACGTACGTTGTATTTACAGTGTATCTACAGTCGATGCAGTATGTACACAGGTTACAGGCCTATTTAAAGGCTGTTGCAAATGTTGGTTGTAGTTAATTTAGAAAATCCCTCATGGACAGCATCTTGGAAATCACAACGTAGTTGAATAGCATTCTCGGATAATGTAGGACGGGCTACAAGCAGCCTTTGCCAACGATCTGTAGGGCTGTGTTTGAAGAAATTCAAGAGTTGTACATGTGATACTCTTTTTTGACCACACCAAGTCTGCCTCTGAAAATGTTATCGCCACCAAGTCTGTGTGGAGCTTTCAGCTGAGTAAGATAACACAAGCAACAGAACAGAAAGTGAGCAGAGCTTTAACACCTTCTACTTTAGCAATAACAAACAAATGACCTCAGCGTGTCTTTATCCCACTACAAGACCATAACATATATTTTTTGAAAGCCTGTGTGTATTCATGTATGACTTATATACATGAATACACACATGTATATAAGTTATATATGACTTATATATTTCTGTAGTGTTCTTTGCTTTACACTCTACCTAAATGTCTAGTTGGCTATTCAAGCAACACGTTTCCAGGTTCCAGCAATCCAGTTAAAAAATAATGTGATGCTCAATTGCCCAGGTCGTACAACAACATGCTGGACAATTCTTTCCATTTCCTGTGGTCCTCCCACATACATTAGAGAAGCCTGAAGCCACAGTGGCTTTTCTTTCTTTTCTCAGTTGTCCAGCTACAGTTCTTCACTAGCTACAATAAATAAAGCTGTTCTCTGTTTTTTTTCCTATTGGATTCTGGGCAGAGAAAACGAGGAGAAAGGAGCCAATCAGCACTCACTTGTTGACAACCTTGACCCTGCTGGCCTGTAAACACAGCAGGGACATTTATGTAGTGCACGCACATGTGCTTGACGTGTGTGGGTGCGTTGCTGGAAACAGCCCTGGCACACACCAGCCATTAATTTTGTATAATTGCACCCATTTGTGTCGAAGGGGAGGACGGGCATTAGAGCTGCTGTGGCACCACTGCTGTGAAGCTTTGGTTAAAAACTGGAGCTGACCCTGGCAGCCATTTGACGGAATGTAGTGAGACGTGTGACGTCAGGTGGTATTTGCCAGTAGCCATGGTGACGGTTAGATGGCGAGGTCGCTTTTGTTCAGCTGTTATTAATGCAGAACATGTCAAGGCTGCAACCAAATTGTTGCATTCTGCCTGTTGTTAAAAATGCATCAGAAAATACAAAAAGCCAAGGAGGAAGTTTGACTCAGTTCCACTCTTCTCCATGTCACTGTGCTCCACTGTTAACCTTACATCTATTCAACACTCAATACAAATCAACCACACTGTTAGGCTGACAAACATCCACGGAGGATACACTGTACGTAGGAGTCGGAGTTTATTCTGTGCTTGTTTTACTGGAGGGTTGGATGAGCCTTTTATTTCAGGATGAATCAGATTTTTTTTTCAACTGCTTTCAAAATGAAGATGCAAATGGTGTTTCTTAATTTTTCATTTATTCAAATTACAAAAAGAATGATCTGTGCTCTGTATATTTAATAATTTGACTGTCCATTCGTGAATACGTGAATCAAAGGAATTGAGAGAAACTCTAAATAAGCTGTTTCGGCCACCGCTTTCACTGTGGTCTTGAAAGCAACTCGCCACATGTTCTAGATCAGGTCCGGGCAAATATTATGACTCCCAGGCCACAACAATATTAGAATTTGAGACGGGGTCAGGTCAGGGGCAGAAGGATTTTTGTGAACTAAGATGAATGGCGTGTGAAGGTAATGAATATAAGATAGAATGCTTTTTACTTGAACGTATCTGAGAGAAAAGTTATGCTATTGCAGGGAAGGCAAAAGAATAATAATAATGTAAATAATAGTATAATTTGGACCAGATTAAAAAGCCTAATTTGGGCCACAGGCCTTAGTTTTCCCAGGTGTTCTAGATGAACAACAACTAAACTCTATCAACTTTAGGAATCCAAATCTGGAGTAAAGATGTTCTTGGTTTTTCACATTATTATTTCATTTAGAAACGGATTTCAAGTTAAATACTGCTCTAAAGAGTTTTCCTTTATACTTTAGCAACTCCCCTCAGTGGTTGTCACAGCCAAACATCTGCCTCCAACCCAACCCTGCCCTCCACACAGTTACAGTAACTTTCACCAGCAACCTCCTCACACCTTCTTTCACTACAACCATAAACCTTCTCTGAGCTTTGAAACTTTCTTCATTCCTGGCTGCTCCACCCCCAACATCAACCTCACTTCTCGATTGTCATCTCAAACTACCCCCAAACATAACAACTGCCCCTCTGATCTATTGATATCCAATCTTGTCCTTCCTGTTCACTCCCAGTGCTGGGAAATCTCAGCATCTTCATCTTCTCCAACTCAGCCTACCTCCAAACCTTCTTGTCTGTGTTGTCCCTCTAATCACCTCTTTGTTAATGGTGAAGCACTTATGACTAATTAATATTTGTTTGAAGTCTTTGTTGTGCACTTTGTGTTTGAGTTGAGTTTTTGAGTAACATATTTATATAAAAAGTCAGAGGCTAATTAGGTTTTATGAACATTAATGCAGGCAATTAATAATAAGGACAGAGTCACTTTTAACTGCTTTACACCCAGTTATTAACAAATGTGCATAATTTCATCATCGTGGTATAATAAGAGGTGATTGGGACTCCAGACTGCAACACTCAAACACTAACACTGATCACAGTACAGAAGAATCTGTTTATATCTGTGAGATGAGAACAGCTGGGACGTATAAACACGATTTCACAGAGAATGGGCTTAGAATCATTGAATAAAAGAGTTTAGTATAAAGAAGAAAAAACTTAATAAATGCTCAGGTCTTGTCATCTACTTTCTTTGATGTCGAGTACCTGCATTTCTTATGTGGGGACTGAGAAAGATTTGGGCGAAAAGTGCCTTAAAGTGAAGAGAATTAACATGTGTCGTCCAGGTTTGACAAACGCTTGGTTTACATAATGTCACTCCTGGAGATCCTTCACTGAGGAGTCACAAAACAAAACAAAACGTGTTGGATTGTCCTCCTCCTCCGCTCGTCTCCGCTGACACCTCCCTGTCTCTACTGCAAAGTCTTAAATGTTCTATCTTGTCTACAACTATTTGTATCCAGCAACAAATGCAGCCAAAAAAACACAACAATGAACAGCAGACAGAGCAGCAGCCAATGATCCGCCAACACTGACCAGCTGGACTCCTGGTCAGTCCGTTTCCATTTTTGCTAATTGAATAAAAAAAGAAATGTTGAACTGATAACGATAGGACAAGAAAAGTCATCAAACAATAGAAGGCTGGGCTCTGGTTTAACAACAAGATCATCCAACTAACAGAATGCATTCACCGTAACATGGATTGCATGAAAATATCATCACCCTATCACAGTATTGTGTTTTTTGTTATTGAAAATGAACATACAGATATTAATTGTGTCAGTTCATTGCAACTAAGCTGCAGTAAAATACTAGAAAGTAGAGAAGACAGATTAAGATGGTTTGGACATGTTCAGAGGAGGCACAGTGGATACAATGGTAGAAGAATGATCCTAGGGATGGAGCTACCAGGTTAAGAGACAAAGAGGAGATTGATGGATGCAATGAGGGAGGAGATGGAGGTAGTTGGAGTCAGGTTAGAAGATACAAAGAACAGGGAGAGATGGAAATTGTTGTCTCGCTGTGGCAACCCCTGAGAAAAGGGACAAGCTGAAAGAAAAAGAAGAAAAGTTATCTCTCATCTCATTCAGAGAATTACGGACAGAGGAAGGCACTGCAGCTGACCAGGGATCAGGTGGAAAGGCAGAGTTCAGATAAGCAGACATGACCCGATGTTTCCTCTTTAAAGGCAATGATCATCATCCCTGGCTCTGTGTGTGTGTGTGTGTGTGTGTGTAGATGGGATCAGCCTGGAGGGGATGGTGGTTCACAGAGCCGAGTGCAGACCCGTCGTCAACGACAACTACATGAAGCTGAAGAAGTGAGTGAACTTGAACGGTTCTGTCTGAGACATATTAAAAATTTACAGGAGATGATTTAGTTCTAATATTGGCTGATCCCTGCCGTCTCATGAAGACACCATCGTCGACTGTTCCCCTCTGAGTGAAGTCAAACACAGTGTAGGCGTCTGGAGTTGATTTTTGGAGAGCAGACTGTAATAATCCACTACAGTAAAGGAGCGCGGCCTGTTTAGAAAGTATGAATAAATCATCAAATTTGTAGAATCACAATTGCACAAATGTGCACGTGTGCGGCAACACGGTTGTGTCTGTTCTGTCAAACTCCACTCTTCAACTTAAGTCTTTGACCTCTGGACAAAACACAGTCTGATGAAGTGGTGTGGACTTGATGCAGTAAAAGAAGAGAAGTCATGTTGACAGTTGCGATGAACGTAAACCAAACACTCTCGTCCACTCATTTTTGTTTCCATGTTTATTATCAACTCGTTTCAACTGGAAACCCTGTTCTCCAACCTGGGGGACTGGATGGTATTGCTATAGCAACAGCCTCACAGAGACACAGTTTGTTTGAGTCTTTGATTCAACCTCTGTTTCAGTTCAGATTTGGAACATTTGAGGCTTCCGTTTTTTGTAGTATTATTATCCAACATTGGGACAACAGCTGACAAATGTTCCTCCACCACAACAGACTGCAGAGGACATCATGTCGCTGGGCTGTGTTCAGTTCATTTCTACACTGATCAGCCACAAGAAGTATTGCGGCCTGGTCTGCTACTAACATGACAGTTCATCAAAATCTATTGGACAAAAAATTTAACAAATGTTATCGATTTAAGCAACCTTTAAATCAAACATTCTTAGTTCTGTACGGTTCATTGAGTCTCTTTTTTTCTATGATAAATAAATCATGTGTTTTCCAATTATACAAAAATATAACCTAAAAACAAACCTGTAATAATGTATATGAATATATTCATGTACATTTTATCTTTATATATTTTATATTTGGCTGTATGATACTACCTTTTTTCAGATATTGTCCAAACACTTACTTTACAATTAAAATATAAACTGATAAGAATATATATAGATGTTTGTGTCCAAATCTGAGGTAAACAACCCTATGTGTAATGATTTTGCCAAAAAAAAGCAGATTTTCATTATGGTTGGAAAAACCGACAACAATCTTGCTTATATCTATATATATATATAACACATTCAATAATTCTGCAGCTGTCATGAATGAAATGTGGTGAACTGTAATTAATGAATTTAGAAGGAACAAAGAGACAAAAACTGCAGACTCCCTCAGTCTCACTCTCTCTTTGTCTCTCTGTCTGTCTGTCTGTCTGTCTCAGGCTGCAGATTAAAGAATCCTCCAAACCTCAGCGTCTGTCACAGCAGTTGGAGAGAGCAGTCACTACTGTCTTCAAACCTGTGGCCAACCACGATTTCAATGTGAGATGTGTGTCTGTACATGTGCACGTACAGTAGGAGTGTGGTGATACAAACACTGGGGAGATATGACCTGAAAGCAGTTATTTTACACAGATTTCTGAAGTGTTAGTCTATGGACAGAGGACGCCACTAGTTCTTGTCTAGTATCGGTCAACATTTATTCTCAAACTGTCCTCCAGGAATAATTGTGAAAAACCTAGAAATGAGAAAGGATATAATTGTCACCAGTTAGACTTCTGTTAAACCGCAAGTAATTGTGGTGTTGATTTACCGTAGACTGACAGCGTGGGGCAGTGTGATTTGGGTGGCAGTTGTGAAGAATGCTCAACATCTGTTCTGTTTGGTCTGTTCTGAAGCTGGAGTACGAGAAGAAGAAGAAGTCAGAGGGGAAGATGGTTCGGGCCGAGCGTCAGGTGGTGCTGGACATGCTCTTCTCCGCTTTCGAGAAGCACCAGTACTACAACATTAAAGACCTGGTGGACATCACCAAACAACCAGTGGTAAAGAACACACACACACACAATGATGATGATGATCATGGTGATGAAGGTCATGATGATGAACGCAGCACACCTGCCCACTATCCACCTGACTTTGTTATATTTGAACAGAACGCCCACAGCAGGATGTTCAGGCCTGATCACAGCATTTGATGTGGCTGAATTAAAGCCAAGATTTCACACACACACACACACACACACACACACACACACACACACACACACACACACACATGTTTGTGTTACATGAGCATTTCACAGAGACATGATGCATTCTCTGGTTCCAATACAAATATATCCTCAGATTATCTGACACTATCTATGCTAGAACCTAATAAAAATTGTTGTTTCCAGCAACTCGACCGACCGAGAGTTGAATGTATAGTTTTTGATTAAAAACAGTAAAAGTATCAAAAGTGTAAAATATGTTTTACTCTAAGTTATCGTAATTCGTTTTTTCAACTAATCCTCTAATTCAGAGAAGGAAGCACTGTTTAGAATCCATTTGTTCCACTGTTAAGACTGTTGTGAGAATTCCTCATATCTTTAACATTAAGTTAAACCATGTGGAGGCCTCTGTTGTCATCAATCTACTACTGGATTGGTCTGGTACAGTCACGTCTTACACTGAGCCACTGGTCAAAAGCGCTGAGGAAGTTAGTATTTACAGAAATCATAAAATGCTTCACCAGAAAGAATTGACAGAATATTTTTTGCAAACTCTTGTTTTCCTGGTGGTGGAGCACTTTCAAAGTCTTTACTGATTCATTACAGAGCCACTAACAGTGGATTATGCAGCGCAGGCTTGATGTGTGCGAACGACCTGTCGAAATAAATCCATTTCCTCTCTAAGTCTCCTACCCTGATCATTAGAAACAGAAGCAAATATCAACTGTGAGTCACAGATGGACGCGACCAAGTGAATCCAGAATCTTACATTAAAAAAATGGAAATAATAATAAGTTAAACATTATTTCATTGTGACCCAAAACCAACTGACACACGATCCGTTGTCAGTCCGCTAACCGCAGTTTGGGGACCACTACAGTACAGGACAGACGGCAGCAGAGGCTTCGGCCACTCAGTAAATGACGTTCATCAAGTTGTGAACTCACGTGATATGATGTTGGAGGGTCAGAATCTGACTGTTGGTATTTTACGTCAGGCGTCATCGCGAGATCTCGTTTGTCTGAAGGTTTGACTTCAAAGTTTGGTTCAATAGTTTCCTGATTTTCTTCGTTTCTTCTCGGCTCGATCAGAAAAACTCTGGGTCAACATCGCGCCAACAAGTTTGTTTTGTTTCTCTTCCTTGTTTTCTGTCCGCACATGCGCAGATGGGCAGATTAGTTTAACGTTGGTCATTGTACGGGGGTGTGTGAAGAATAAGAGCAAATGGGAAAAAACATTTAATCACGAATTAAGATTCAAAAACAATACATTAATAAAAATAAACTTTACTAAACGTTTAAGGACCTTATAACATCACAGCGTTCTTGATAATAACCTGGGATAGTAATGGTATGTTCTGTCCTTACCTGAAGTTTAAAACCCGGTGGAAAGGTCGGTTCTGATTAGACGAATAACTTTAATAAAGTAAAGTAAAACCAAGTGAACTGGTCTAAAAATTCTGTTTAAACATAGCCACCTGAATAACAAGATTTAGAACGTATATATTTGTAGTGTTTCATTAAAATAACCCTCAGTTACAGGGTTCCTGCTAAGGTGCGGGACCAGGACTTGGCTGACACTCCTATAGTCCACTGGCTTTAAAAAGATGATATAGTGGAAAAGGTGAAAATGAGAAATATCACACAAAGAGAGGCTGAATCGATAACAGAGCCGTGGATTAGTTCCAGCCCTGTGTAGGTGCTGATGAGACCTTCAGGTCCTCGTCTTCCTCCCTGATTGCATCTGATTGCATAACCATCGGTTGAGTGGGAGTCAAACACCGCAATCCTCTCCACGCCATCACTTCTCTCTGAAGGCACTTGGCTAACGCACAAATTAACCAGAACCGAAGTGAGAGAACGATCTATTAGGAAGGGTCTGAATTATCCATACAAGCCGCCGGGGTCTCGATCTAAGCTCAACAGAGACACCCAGTGGTCAGTGTGGAAATATGTCTTTTTATACCGAACCTCAGCTGCATCTCACTGTGAATTTATTTCTTCATTCAAATATTAAGGTACTTAAGACTAACTCCTTATAAGGATAAATCGTGTGACGTCATATGAAACTAATCTACAGCTAACTGTCGATGTCTTTCTCCACTGCAGACCTACCTCAAAGATATCATTAGGGAAATCGGGACGTACAACAGCAAAGGAGCTCATAAGAACACCTGGGAGCTGAAACCCGAGTATCGACACTATCAGTCTGCAGAGGAAGAGGAGAGGAAGAGCAGCTAGTGGCATGGACAGCTCCCTCACTGGAGACTCATCTCCTCTGATACTTGAGTTTTGGAGTTGATCTGGGTTTGTGAGACTCTGTTGACTTGGGGTTTAAGTTATATTTTGGTTCTCACCCCTCGATAAGGAACACATCTGTTTCTGTTTACAATTATCTAATTTGTCTTTGATGAACTTTACACGTTTCAAACTAAATAAATGTCACCTGATCTGAATGTCACGCCACTGTGTTTTTGCAGAGAGCTCCATGAGACTAAGCACAACAAATGAAAACACCGACCAATGTTCAGCAAAAAACCCAGTGAGTTTTTTTTGTCAGACCTAGCGAGAATAATCTGAAACAAGTTCTTTTACCATTTGTTCAATTAAGAACATTTTACAGTTAAGTAACAATGTATTATTTTGAAGGACAAAACAACACTCAAACCGTAAAAACCATGATAATTTGTAAAGCAACTTTTATTTATTAAATTTTCTACTTTGGTGCCACAGAAACAAACTCTTTCAATAATCAGCATTGTTCCGCTCTGAAAAAAAATTAACTTTTTTTTTCCCAAGGGGTAAAATCACAAGATGATTCCAGTGGTGAACAGAAAGAAATGAGGGGACGTCAGTGAGAACAGAGCGACATCGCTAGAATAAAAGGTCGGTTCAAACCCACATAGCAAACCTCAACTAACTGTTAGTCAACATTAAGACTTTTCCAAAAGAGCACAGACACCAGGTGGAGCTGATGGAAAAGAGCAGAAACATGCAGGACGAAAAAAAGGGCGATATAAAAGAGTCCATGTACAATATACACACAAAACAACTGTGAAACATTATAGACAAATATGGAATCACAACAGTAGGGTTGGTCGCTCCCTCGGACACTGCACCCTGTCACACAAGTTACTGTAATCAGAATTATCTGCTGGCGGGCGTCCTCGCCACAACACCTTTGAGCGGCAGTCACGTGATCGGACGGGGTGTCTCCGGTCTACGGGTCCAGGTCCAGCAGACGGGTGTGAAGCTGCGGCCACAGTCCTAACTGACCTGTACACAATTGGAGCTACAACTGCCCACAGTCTGTAATGATCAGCTTCTTGGTGGGCGGGCCTCCTTTGGTGCCCAGCTCCCCCATCTGCTGCACCACGTCCATGCCGTCCCGCACCCAGCCGAAAGCCACGTGTTTGAAGTCCAAGTGCTCGGCCGTTTTCAGGGTGATGAAGAACTGGGAGTTGTTGGTGTCCCGTCCACGGTTGGCCATCGACAGGATGCCGGGGCCGGTGTGTCGGATGTCAAAGTTCTCGTCCTCGAACTTGTTGCCGTAGATGGACCTGCCTCCTGTTCCGTCATTGTTGGTGATGTCACCGCCCTAGGGAGGATAAAAAAGATAAACCCTCAGTGGTCAGCTGAGGTACTGCAGGTACTTGATGGCTACAATTGGTAGTGAATTGGACACCAGGGCTGGATTAGGAGAAGATAAATGAAAAACTCTACAGTAAAAAAGGCAGAAGTATAATCACAAAAAAAATCTCAGTGGAACCCCCATTTTTTTTTCTCGGCGATTTGCCTTCCTGCCTCCAAATCAGAGAGCAGAGAGGCCTGGGTTTGATTCCCAGAGGAAACACAAGCTTGGCAGGTGCAGCCTGTTAATTGCAGTCAAAAGAACTGCTTCTGGTAACACAATAATTTGCCAAATTGCAATCATTACTGTATACGTTTCTTTTCCTTGATCCAACTTAATCTTTTCCATCCAGCGACCTGCTCGTGTTTCCTCCTGGAATCGAACCCAGGACTCTGCTTTGACGTGGCCATGCTACCTGTTGCATACAACTTGATAACCATATTTTCTGTACTAAAAAGACAACTAGTTTGTCTGGACCAAGAAGAAATAAAATTCCCTTTTTGTACCTGATGAAAAAAAAAAAAAAAACTAAGTGGAGGATGAACCCATGGATGTTGGTTTCCATTCAGGATCTCACCTGACACATGAAGTCTGGAATGACTCTGTGGAAAATGGAGTTCCGTAGTCCGAAGCCTTTCTCTCCCGTGCAAAGCGCCCTGAAGTTTTCTGCCGTTTTGGGAACGACGTGGGAGAAGAGCTCGACGGTCATGGTGCCCAGCTCTTCTCCGTCAGCTGCCACTTTGAGAAACACCCGTGGGTTACTTTCTCTGGAGTGTTCCTGGATTCTGGACATCTGTGGCGAGGAGGCGCAGGAGGTGTCGTTGTTGGTCTGTCCTATCCTGCTCTGGCAGTCACGGAAGATCTTTTGGAAAGACTCGGCTATCTCCGGGGTTTTGAACTTGGCCGCCAACTGCTCCACTGCGCCCTCACCCTCTGGAGGTTGAAATTTGGGAAAGAAGAAAAAAAAAAAAATCAATTTCATCATCTCAATTCTAAATTCCAAACAAAAATCACACGACAGGTATAAAGCAAAAAAAAATTTTGTGCAGTCGACCAAGTTTTCAATTATTTACCACAAATATTTCTTTTAGTCTTGAATCTATTTTGTTTGCATCATTGTAATCATGGTGAATCTTCTTACTGATACTCTAATCTCCTTATTGTATCTATTTTCCAATCGAGAATTGATTTGGAATCAAACCGTAACCATAACAATCTAAGTCAAATCATAAATCTGTAAAGACACATTCCTAATTATTATTATTCCCCAAAATCAAACATCACTAACTCCAGAACAAATCTATTAGAACAGAGACGTATATGATTAGTCCTGATGGTGTCAGTACCTGAGTAGTCGGTTGCGCTCCACACCAGAGCGTTGGCTGTAGTGTTCATGGGCTTGAGCTCCATGGTCTGTGAGATGATGTGGTTGGCACACACCCTGAAGACCTGGTCTCTGCGCATCAGGATTCTGTAGAAATGTTTGGTTGGATGGAAGAGAATCTTGATGTCACCGACGCCGCGCTCCTTCCACTGGCTGAGGCTCCTGTCCCAGCGGAAGAGCTTGGTCCGCTCCTTGAACAGGATCTCCTCGTCCTCCTCACCCGACTTGGTCTCCACCTGAGAACGACACATGAGATGGTGAACTGTGGTCTTCCATGACCCGATGATCATCATCCGCATCAGGATTCCACCTCTGGTAGAGAGACGATGGGTTCGAAGTGAATGTCCACGTTGTTGGGATCCTCGTCTTCATCGCTGCCCTCCTCGTCTGCGTCCGTCTTTGGAGCTGAGGCTGCGGTGGAGCCGAAGACCATGGCCCCGGCGTTGGCCCAGGAGAAGTTGGAGTCTAATGGGAGATTCAAGAGCAAATATGAGATGAAGATGATCCACGTGGTCACACAGTGAGACACATTTCATGGTTGGTCAGAAAGACTTCACCAACCTTTGGCTCCAAATGCAAATTCCTCTGACGTTTTGGCCAAGTCGGCAAAGGAGAATCCACCGGTTGAGTTGAAGTTGAAGTTGAAGGCATCTGTGGAGGCATCAGCAGAAGAAGTGGTAAATATTCTACTCAATGCTGGTTATATTTAGTCAAAACAAACTCATAAAACACTGGCGTGTAGAACCACTGAAAATTAGAATCCAAAAAGTGACCCAATAATTCATTTTTCAACTTATCACCAAAACAACACAAGTTCAGATGATGAATCCAAAAACGTCAGGCAGGTGAACATGGAGATGTGGACCAGAAGGGTTTCTGTTTTTAAACTGAGAACAGTAACAAGTGACTGGACCGTACCAGTGGTGGTGGTAGAAGCTGCAGTAACAGGGTTGGATTCCAGGTCTGGGCTTTTCTTCGTGGACAGGTCCACTGGACCACTACTGCTGCTGCTACTTTGGGGCTGACTCTGAGGTGGTTGCTCCAAGCTCTGCTGCTGCTTCACCAAGCTTTGCTTCTGCTCCAAGTTCTGCTGCTGCGATTCTGTTGTCGTTGTTGCTGAGTTCTCTGAACTGCTGGACGTTGAACCTGGTGTAGCTGCTTCTCTGGTTCTGCTGGATCTTCTCTGAGAGACTAACTGGGCCGCCGCCTGCATTGAACAACAGCCGATTTTGTCAAAAAACTATTTCAACAAAAATATATACCTAAAAAAAGTGGATTTTTTTTTTATTTTTACCAGCTCCTTCTGTGCTTTGTGGACTTCAGTCTCAAAGTCTTCGTGTTTATCATGATCGGTGTCGCTGTCTGAGGTGCTGATGCCACAGAAGAACGTTGGTGGAAGCTGGAGACTCTTGGCCTTCTCCTCCTCCTCTGGGGTTGGCTTCTTCTCCCACACCACCTGGCAGTCTGGCTCTGGATGCAGCACAGATGCACGTTTGTCAGTTTTTAAGTAATTATATTTTAAGATATGGCATAAAAAATATTAACGTTACTATAGAAATACAAAAAAACTGAGACGAACGTACCATCAGATGAGACTGCAGTGGATTTTCTATGAGGTGCATCAGGGTAGAGTTTTCCATTCAAGGCTTTTACTGCAGACTCATAGTCCTCATCTGTAACATATAAACAATTAATTAATAATTATTTGTTTTACAATTATTATTATTTATAATTAATTACTATGTTGGCTCAGGGAATCATTTATATCTTGGTTAAGTCATTTGATAGCTACATATCTTCTTTACTTGATCTTCAGTGTCAGTGAGGTGTTGTTTTTAAACTATACTGATTATAATGTTAAACCTGAGGAGAAATTTGACGTTTGTAAAGTTTAAAGTTTCTTGCAATATATTTGTGACTCTTTTTTTTTTTGCGTTTTGAAGCACTACTTTGAACCTTCTAAAAATCCAAGAGAGCAAAATGTGAATTTTTTGCAATTTTCTTTGCTGGATTTTGATCAGAAGTGTATTTGTTTATAGATGTTAAGATATTGGAGGAATTTAATTTAATTTAATTAATTAACAATATATTTCTGCATTTCTAGAACAACTTAGTTATTTTCAATGGTGAAAATGCCAGCAGCTTGACTAACGCGGGCGGCTGTGGAATGGGTTGAACTCCTACTCTGAACTCGCTCTATTTTAGATAAGTCAAATGTTAATTCCTCTTTGCTTCATCTGCCTTCATCATCGGACTCTCACCATCAGTCTGGTCGTCGCTGCAGTAGCCGGGGTCGTTCTTGTAGCAGAAGAAGGTGAGAGGCAGCAGCAGCTTCCTGGCCAGATCTGCCTGTTCAGCAGTGGGTTCTCTTACATACACCACCTCCACCTCAGAGTCATCATCCGACTCCTGGCTCTCCTTCTTGGCCTGTTGGCCTCCTATAACACAGTTATAGTTACAGTCAGACAGGGAAAGGCCAACAGCAGCAGCAGCAACAACAAATCCACTTTATACGTATTATTTAATTATTTATTTATTTATTTTTTTAAACCACCAAAGATGTTAGTTCCACACGCAGCCTCATGCCCAATAAAACAAATGACGTGCTAAGATTTTACCCCCACCCGTCAAAGGGCTATTTTCCCAGTACCTGTCTCAGATTTTACAATTTATCTGACGGACTCCACCAGATGTGGTTACACAGAGACAACTGATACCGTGGGCTTAAATAGCGCTCCGTACAGACGGCAATTTGCCTTTCACACTGTTGCTACACATCCCGCGCTAAAATTGGAGCCCGTGACGACAACACGGCGAGGAAACACCGAGCGGAATTCTCTCGGCTCGTCTTTCACGAGATGTTGGTTCCGATCCATTTATCATCGGCTTGTTAGAGCTGGTTAGCAAACATTTTTCTGGTCCTATATGCAAGGAAAGAAAAGGAACTCAAACTCCTTATCATTGTGACATTGTGATTCACACCACTTCACACAACCAAATGTCACCTCTGTATTTAACCCATCACCAAAGCCATGCTCAGTGAACCTCAGTTGTAACCTGGCAGTTGGTGCATTCGAACTTGGAACCCTCCAGATCTCAGTCCGGTTCCTTAACCACTGGGCCACAACTGCCCCAAGTTACTGGGACGATAAATTAACTCCAATTCCATCTTTACACTGGATAGTGATATAGAAATATCGAAATATAAATACATTGAAATAAGGCAGTAGTCAATTCAATACCCCATTGACATGGCACAGCACTGTATCAATTTTATAAAACAAAAATGGCATTAAACGTCCAACCGATGGATTTTACAGGAACTCAATGTATTGTATCGTGATACATATTGTATTGCTTGATTCCTGGTGATACGCTCAAGTACGAGTTTTGTCTTGTAAAAAAACAAAACAAAAAAAAAAAAAACAAAAACAGAAAATGCTGAACTAGAACCTTCCTGAAGTCATTCCGTCACACATTCCGTAAAGCACGTAGGCTGTGACTAACTACTGTTTTCTTAGCTTCACAGATGTCGTGCGACAAAGCGCAGCCTTTGGTCCACGCCCCAGTGCTTGTTATGCAGCAGGTTAGGATGAAGAGCCTGTTATTTAAAGACCCGTCTGTGTGTCAGGGGTTCGCTTTAATCTTTCCGGCTTGTCTTTTAGTTAAGGAGATTTTCTTTCCTTTAATCTTAGCTTCAAAATCATGGGCAGGGAGATTTTTTTTTTTTTTTTTTTTTAGACGTCTTTCACCTTAACACCGGTTCCCAGAATGACAACTACTGTGAAACTCCTCAGGTTTCTCCCTGAAGTGTTTCCACCTGCTGTGGTCAACTATTTCTGATGAGGGCGAACTGGTTTTACACTAGACAGTAGAGTCAGAAGAAAGTGTTTACATTTGTAATTTAGTTTTCCACTCCACATGTTGCAATAATTAATAACTTTAACAGCAATGATTGTTTTATTTAAAAACTGGGATAAAGTCAGGGGCCAAACTCAATATATACTGAGAAATTACTTGTAATTACTATTACTCTATATGTAATTACTATTGCAGATGCATCTTTTCCCTTCCCTCCAGATATTATTAGGTCAGGGACAACAGGCAGGGACAGCAGAGGTGAGGAGACGTGGGTGGAATGGATCATCAGGGTGAGCTGTAGTCACTGCTTAGAGCAGGGGTCTCAAAGTTGTGGCCCGTGGGCCATTTGTGGCCCCCACCTTGACGTGACAGTTGAATGTTAGCGAGGCCCACAAGATCTATAGAAGGTAGTGTGGTAGACACTATCCGCCCCTCCCTTTAACATTGGAATATTTGAGAACACACCATGCATGGCTCTGGTACCTCTATGTATTTGTGAGTAGTTACAAGTTACAAAAAGCTGTTTAAGAAGAGTTGTTGTGACAAGTAATTAGAGTTGGATTAATTTCCACGTGCAGTAAACACTGCATGTTCACACACAGGACATGCAAACAACAAAAATTACTATAATACTTTTTTGTTTTCCCCAACACCGTGCATCCAGGGTTATTCCTTCTCAGTAGTAAGGGGCCAGTCAGGTGTGAGCTGAGTGTTAACACACACTGTAGTGATTAGAGTACCTGCAGGTTCAAATTGTGTGGTTGCAGTGCTGGTCCAAAAAGCCATTGGGTTATCTTTGAAAAGCCTAAAATCCAGCCCTGAGGGATGGTGGGTCGTTGGGCGGAGAGAGACTAATTCAGACTTTGTTTGATCAGAGCAAAGTCAAAAGTAGTAAAATAAAAACATAAATGTACTTGGAAAAAAAAACCCCAACCCTAGAATGAACAAACCTTTGTCTACCTGACTTTGGAACGTATGTTGTGTAAACACTATAATTACTCAGCATGTCGACTGGTTACATTCCAATTTTACTGCCTGGTTCACTAACCGGGTTAACTACACCAGTAGATCAGCAGTAAAAAAAAGAACCCCAAAAAACCCTTCCCATGAACAAAAGTACAAAAACACATAAAACAATCTGTTGGAGCATTACCTTTTTCTGGGATTTTGAAAGCAGGTGGTGCAGGTGTAGTTTTGGCAGAACTTCCCGCATCTTTGGCTCTGGAGCTGGATGCAGATTCCTCCGACTCGGTGACACTTTTGGGGCTGCCAAAAATCTTCTGAACGCAGTCCGTGCCAAAGACAAACTTAGGAGGAGACATGACCGTCTTGGAGGAACTCCCAGGACTTGGGGACCCAGCGACAGTTGGTTTAGTCTCTGGTAAAGGCTCGGTCCGTTCCTTGGTGGTTTCCTCCAGAACGGCGATGGCTGCCTTTCCACAAACAGCCACAGGGGCGCTGGAGGTTCCTTCATTCACACTGTTTTCAGATGCAACCACCTCAGGAGCAACTGGTGTCATCAGCTCTTCTTTGTCCTGTGCGACCTTGGCCTCGTCAAAGACCTGTTTGAACGTGTTTGCTGTTTCCTGCAGCTTGAATCTCACAGCCAGCTGCTCAATATTTCCTTCTCCTTCTTCTGCAAAGTCCAAGGCACTCCACACCCAGGCTTTCTCTGCGCCTTTCATTGGCTCCAGCTTCATGGCTGTGGAAATCCAGTGGTTGGCACAGAGCTTGAGAACCTGGTCTCTCCTCATGATCACCCTGACTCGTTTGGTGTCGTAGTTCTGTAATATCTTGAGGTCTCCGATTCCCCTCTCTTTCCACTGACCTACTTCCTTGTGGTAACGATACAGCTTCGCTCTGTGGCTGAAGACTATCTGTTCATTTTCTTCTCCGGTGGAGATCTCCACCAGATCAGGCAAGGGGACGATGGGTTCAAAATAATGATTGTCCTTGTCCTCATCCTGAGTTGGATCTTGTTCATCATCAGTTCCCACAGACACCCTGCTCTGGTTGAGTTGGGCAGGGGACTTTGAGGGACTGATGCCAGGTTGGAAGCTGAAGTTGAAGCCACCGGTGGATTCTCCAAAACGGAAAAGATTCTTTCTGGCCTGGGGCGTAGCATAGATGGAGGAGTCCAACGTATTGTCCAAAGAGTCTTCTCGTAAGTCATAATTATCCCACTCTAAGGTGGGTCCTGGAGTTTCATTCTGAGCTTTCATCACGAGGCTGGAGACGCTGCTGGAGGACGTCAGGTCGTCTTTGTTGTCGTCGTCTTTAATCTTTGTTTTCTCATCTGTCAAGAAGAACTTCAGATCTTTTAAGCCCGACTTCATTTCCTCCGCTTTCTGAATCAGCTGTGCTGTCCTGCCCGTGTCGACCAGTTTGTGGGGGGTTTGGAGAGGGATGTCCAAAAGCAATCTCTGACATTCCTCAAACTTCTTTTTAAATTCCTCCGCGAGCTCGCAGGTTTTAAACTTGGCAGCCAAATGTTCCAGTTTGGCCTCGTCTTCGGAGAAGTCATTAGCCATCCACATCCACGCTTTGTCTGAACCAGCCAGGGGCTTCAGATTCATGGTGGTGGTGATCCAGTGGTTGGCGCACACCTTCAGAACCTGCTCTCTTCTCATCAGCACTCTGAGTCTGCCATTGGTAGTGTTTTTCAGGAGTTTAAGGTTACCCACGCCACGCTCCTTCCACTGACCCGTATCGGCGTCAAACCGAAACAGTTTGACCCGTTGAGAATACAGGACCTGTTCATCTTCCTCCCCTGTCACCAGGTCGACCTTGTCAGGCATCTGGATGATCGGTTCAAACTGAATGTCATCGTTCTCTTCTGTTTTATACAAGCCATCGTCCTCCTGATCATTGGTGGCGTCTGTTTTGGTGGGAGTGGAGTTTAACGTAGAAAACAGCTGCTCCCCGGCCCCTGAGAAACCCTTGAAATTAGGATCTTTTTGGCCAAACTGGAAACCAGTTCCTGAGGAGTTTGCCAGGTCAGCAAAGCTGCACGTGTTGGGTTTCCCAAATATGATTGGGTTTTCATCTTTATCTGCGTCCACAGCCGGCGTTGATGTCTGTTTTTCATTGTGTTTGTCAGCGATGCTTTTCAGAACATTGGAGGCTGAGCCTGGTAACGGTTCTGCACCGTCACTTGAAGGTGCTTCATCTTCTTTGTCCTGAATGCCAAACTTGAAGCCACCAGAAGAAAAGGGCATTGAGAAGGAGAACCCTGAGGAAGTCTCAGTACTGGAATCTGAACTCGGAGCTTCAAATTTAAAAGAGGAGGCGGAGTTTTGTTCTTTGCTTTGACCAAACTGAAACGTGCTACTGCTGCCAAAAGGTACCGGTGGTCCAGTTTTGGATGACTGACTTGATGAACTGTTAGATCCAAACTTAAAACTGAAGAGGCAGCTCTTGGGAGCGCTGGTGTCCGTACCCTTATAGTTTGGATTTGGGGTTTGACAGGACAAGCACTTATTGACTGAAGCGCTGTTTCGGACCAAACAAGTGTCACAGTCCCATTCTCCGTTCTTTTTTGCAAACATGGCTTCCAGTGAAGGCTTCTCGCGTACGGTGTGACAGGACAGACACTCAGTGGCTGATGCATCGTTCCTGACCAAGCACTTGTTGCAGTCCCACTGTTTGTCATTCGCACCAACCTTGGTCAAGTGTCCAGCAGCCATCGGAAGAGTGGGTGGAGCTGAAGTTGCCCCCGTTGATTTAGAGGCGGGGTTTGGGCTTCCACAGGCAACGCATTTATTAACACTGGCCTCATTTCTAACGTCACACACGTCGCAGTCCCATTGTCCAGGCTTCTTGGCGAACTGGGCAGCGAATCCAGACGCAAATCCCGTGCTGGAATCTGCAGCTGCTGCCGTCTGTGCTGCAACAGGTGCTTTAGTTGAACCTTTTGGTGTTTTACAAGAGGCACTACTGTCTGTAGATGTTTGGTTTTTGGTCGCACATGTGTTACTGTCCCACTGCTCCGGCTGTTCTCCAAACCTAAACCCAAAACCAAAAGCAGAAGAAGTGGCAGCGTCTGCAGGTCTCGTGGAACTGGTCCCGAATGCAAACGAAGGTTTGCTACTGTCTCCAAATGGGCCAAACGCCCCAAAGCCCGTGAATGAGGCAGAACTATTTGGTTTGGATGAATCGATGCCAAATTTGAAGGCAAAAGGACTGGTTTTAGTTTCACTAGTGGGACCAACGTCTGGTTTGGATGCAGCATTAGGATTGGGATTAGGATTGGGGGCCTGACATGCAACACACTTGATGTCTGTGGGATTATTTCTTATGAGGCAACCATCGCATTCCCACTCTCCTTCTTTGATTTTGAACTTGGCAAACAGCTGTTCGGAACTGTTTACACTTTCCGCCTTCTTCTCCTGTTGAACGTTTTTCACCGGTGACTGGATCATAATTTTCTGAGCTTCCTCGAACTTTGCCTTGAAATTTGAAGCCTCGTCAACTGTCTTAAAGCGAATGGCCAGCTGCTCGGGCTTGGGCTCTTCGTCAGCATAATCAATCGCATTCCAAACCCAGGATTTGTCCGAGCCAGCATTTGGTTTCAGCTGCATGTCGGTGGTGATGTAGTGATTGGCGCAGATCTTCAGGACCTGCTCCCTTCTCATCAGAAGGCGTACTTTTCCTTTGGTGGTGTGCTTCAGAATTTTGACGTTGCCGATGCCGCGCTCTTTCCATTCTTTCGTTTCGGCGTCGAAGCGATAAAGTTTTGCTCTGTTGCAAAATATCTCCTCCTCTTCTTCCTCGCCAGTTTTGACATCAACTTTATCAGGAAGAGGCACAATGGGTTCAAAGTGTGGTCCTTCATCATCCTCTTCAACGTGAGTGCTGTCATTGTCACTGTCGGCCGCTGCTGCTTGTTCGACCTCCGCTGCACTGCTGGAGGATCCAAAGACCGGCACGTCAGCTTCTCCAAACTTAAACGGTTGGCTCACTTTTCCAAACCCATTTCCAGCAATGGAGCTTTGTGTGGTGTCAGTGAACGAGAAGCTCGAAGCGTTTTTAGCACCAAAGGTAAAAATACTACCTTGGTTGGTAGGCTGCTGAACCGCAGGCTTCTCTGGACTAGACTCTGTTTTAGAGGGAAGGTCTGATGTGAGGAGACCAAGCAGAGTTTCACTGCGCTTGGCCTGAGAAGATGAGAAGGTAAAGTCTCCATCGTTTGATTTAAAGTTGGAGTTGAACTTAAAAGAAGAGGCCGGTGTCGACTGGTTGACGACGCCTGCTCCGAAACTAGGCACTTTGGGAACTTCAGCTGGAGCCTGTTGACTGAATGACAGTTTTCCAAAGTCTGCAGGTTTTCCCTCTGTGCTCTTCTGTGGCTGGACAGAGACCACGGATGGTTTGGTGAAGTATCCAGGTTCAGGTAGAGGTGGGTTGGTCGTCTGTTGAGTCACACCTTGACTGTAATATTCCTCACTATAGGGAGAAAGGAGACCCGTAGCTGGGGAATCGAATCTCAGAGGGGCCCCGAAAACCTGATCCTGAGGAGGGTAGACGCACTGTGGGGCAGTTTGCAGGGGAGGGGTGTGAGTTGGGGGCTGGTAGGAGTAAATGTGCTGCTGAGGTGGCATACGGTTCACGTTGTACATTGGACCCTTTGAAACCAGAGAGAGAGAAAATAAATTTAAAATAAGTTCTACATTTATTCTCCTATTGAAACGTTAATATTGAATGATTTCAGATGATAGACTCACCTTGGTGGGGGTGACATTGGCTGCTGGACGCAGGAGATACTGAGAGTTATAAGCTGGAGACTGGTTGTAGAACACAGAGGGAGCTGTGGTGGCAACTGAAAAACAAAAAAAAAAATGTCTCAGTTTAGGTGAATTTGAGGAAATGAAGCTAAAACAAACAGGTGTTTCTAATAATCCTGGGCCGCGGAGACATAATGTTTCCTCTTGGTCACATCTGTCTATTCCAACCTTGTATACCGGTCTGGTAGGAGAAAATTATAGGTAGGAAGATTTTATGGGAAGGAAAATATTTCATAGCAGCGGAAATTTACTTTTACTAAGGGGTATTTATCTACTACAACTTAACGACCGGTTCGTAAAAATATTACGAGACATTTAACCGGTCCGTGGCACAAAAAAGGTTGAGGAACACTGTCTCAATCTATTGGAAACACACTTTTTTATTTGAACTAAAAATCTGTGAGATATAGTCTTGTGATGTGGACCTACCAGTCAGTGGTGCCCCATGGTACGACTGGACTGGAGTGAAAGACTCCTGCAGGCTTTCTGCTCCAAAGGTGTCTCCGTACATCTTATGATGAGGTGACCCCGTGGTCCCTGAGGAGTTGTGTCTCAGGTCGTGCACCTCATTCTGTCGGCAGAGACGTCATTAAAGCACAGACACCACGAAGGACGATGGTGTATTTTGTTGTTATGAGTTTAGAGGACAAGACACTAAAACTGCAGTTTCTGACCTTGAGGGCTTCAACCTGCTGACACAGCATCTGAAGGAGACTATTCTGGTTCTCTATCCAGTGAGGTGGAGTCTTGGGAGTGAGCTGAACAAGGAAGAAAAAAAACACAATATAAGAATCAGAAAATTAAGAAAAATGTTTGAAAAAATCTTTGTACAAATGTAAAACCTACAAGTCTTTTGGACGGTGAGAGGATGCTTTTGTTGGGAGAGGGAGTTGAGAACTTGACCTGGGAGACACCACTGTTCTCTATGGGGTGAGCAGGACTGGAGTGAGTCGGTCCTTTCCGACTCAGATCCTTCTCGTCCTCTTCATCCATTTCCTCCCCGTTTTCTCCAAGCTGCTGATTGACGTCATTGAGGAGGTCGACAATATCTTCGATGGAGACAGGCAGCTGAAAGATAAAAAACATGCCATGTTCACGTTGCTGTACGATAGACGTGTCCTCCCTGGAGCGCCTTTCAGGAAATCACCTTCTCGATGTCTTCAACGTTGCCGTTGTAGATCTTTGAAAGGTAGTTCCTGAGCTTTCGTTGATAGGTGATGCACCTATCTTGAGTCTCCTCCACCCCATTACAGGCCTCTTCTGAAAGCCTCTGGTAGATCTGCCGAGGACACGCAGACCATTACAGAAGACAACAACAAAAGGACGTAAACATGGAGGATTATAAACACAAACACCGAACAGTACCTGGGCCAAATGCCAGGTGGAGGACATGCTATGGATGGACTCCAATGTAGCAATGGCCTCTTCTGTCCTTCCTTCAATGTCAAGCAGAGCTGCATACGCGATCTTGTATTCTTCTTCATAACCTCTTACAGAAGAAACCTAGGACGACAAATATTACACATCATATAATATTCACTGAACCTGAACAGTTCAGATCGAAAAAAACTCATTCAATAAATAGTCAAGTCCCTTAATCCAGTGTTTCTCACTCAAGATTCTAACCTTGTATACTGGTCTGGTAGGAGAAAATTATAGGTAGGAAAATATTTCAGAACAGCTGACATTTACTTTTATTAGGGGATATTTATCTGCCACAACTTAACGACCGGTTCGTAAAAATAGTACGAGACATTTAACCGGTCCGTGACTCAAAAAAGGTTGGGGGACACTGCTATAAGGGATGGAGGAAGGACCAGAAGACAATATTAACCTGGATGTCTTTAGAGGGAAAGTGTATGAAGAGCGGTTCAAGGGGTTCAGGAATACTGCGTCTGTTTTTGATGTCCTCCAACAGGGGAAGGATGGCTTTCCAGTAATGGACACTTCGGCCAGTGTACTCCTTCTGGTCGTAGTAGGAGTTGATTCCATCGCCCTGAACAAAAAACAGTGAAGGTCGATCAAAAGAGAGATTGATGCACAAAAAAAGTTTCAATTTCCAGGTATTGGAACAGATATTTCTTTAAACCAATGCGGTAAAACATCATCGATAATGTTGATGTAAGTTCCTTTGGTGTATACGGGCAAAAAAAAAAACCTTTGGGGTCTACGAAAAAAAAAAAAAAAAAAAAAAACTTAGATATTGCAAACATTTTTGTGTGTGTGTGTTCGTACCGTCTGGCTGAGTGACTGAGCCCAGTGAATGGCCAGTGCTGGTTGAAGTCCATGTTTCTCAGCAGCTCTCATTGTCGTCAGGCCGTGTTGAACGGTCATCCTTAACTTTGCTGATGTGTTTGGACTGAAACAAGTTTTATTGAAGAAACATTTAAAACACGAAGTTTTTCCATTTTTTTTTTTTACATCTAATAAATATTTTATTTGTTTCTACTCACGTTGCTCGATTGTGAATCAGGCTGAACACTGCGTCCCACCACGCCCTCTGTCTGACGGTGGTCAAGAGGCGGAGGAGAGGGAGGGGAAGACAGCGAGGCTCATAGAGCTGATGATGATGCTGCTGCTGTTGGTTGGTGGCGCTGTTGATTTTTGCCGTTTCCTCAAATTGACAGTGGCTACAAAAGACAACACCCAGGAGGAAAACCTAAAGAAAAATAAAGGTTGAATAAAACACTTTATTAATGGAAATAACCACAAATAACTGAACCTTCTGTCCATGTCCACAGACCAACAGGTTCTCCTACCTCCAGGTCCAGAAGGCAGATGGATTCTGGTGCGTTTGTGTCCAGCTTGGACGTCTCCAAAGTCAGTCTTGGAAAAAGCTGCACCAACCAGTCCCGCATGGCCGGTCGTTGGTCTAAGAGTTTCCACTGTAAACCCAACCAGCTCAGATGCTGCAGGTCACCATGGTGCTGCAGAATAGAGCCTTAAATAAAATAAAAAAGAACGTAAAATACTTATAAATACACACTGTTTTTTTTAAGAATACTTAAGGTGAGATTTTTTCTGTTCTGAACACAATGGCATCAATAAAACAATGTACAGGAAAAACTACATACTTAAAAAGGACAAAAAAAAAACTGCGTACAAAAACACCAATCTGGCTTCAAAATAAGAGACTCATAATCATATGTTTACGTATTTACCTGCGTCCCATTTGGCCAGTTGGGAAAGTTCTGGGAGAGTCGGGCTGATGGAGCGAATGTCATCGTTGGCGATGTACGATGGTGCAGTGGACACCTGGGGTCCAAACAGGAGTTTGGACAAAGACTCTTGGCCACTGTGGTTTCCAACTGCCTCCACCACCTGCGGGGACAGAGGATTCAGCACCGTTATGTCCTTTGTACCAGACAAACTGTGTCCACATAACAGTCATAATGTGTCCGGCTGTTGACAAAAGGATCAACAAAGGCTGTGACGTTCGTGGAGGAAGTTGACGGACAAACCTCGTGGACCAGGGTCAGTGGATCTTGGCTCAGGTTGAACAACATGTGTCCGGCCTGACTCTGCCGATCATTGGCCAGTAGCTCAAGAAAGTGGGACTGTGCTTGGTCTCTCTTGGACACTTTAGGCTTCGGTCTGGGGACCTTGTGGGAAGACAAACGTACAGATCACTACTTGGAAAAATGTCCAGAAATAAAACTTTTGTAACTCAATCTTGTCCTGTCCCATTACCTGATATGCCAAGAGGAAGCAGAGTGCTGCCAGGTCGGTGACGGTCCTCCAGGTGTGCTGGTGGTCCTGGGCCATCTTCAACAGCAAAGTACCAGCATGAAGGTACAGGTGGCCTCTCATCTCTGTGAACGTCTCACAAAGCTCGTCTGTGTGGCGTCCGGCGACGCTGCTGAGTCTCTGCATGGCTTTATCAAAACTACATAAATGGAACACACAGATATTATTATCATCATTAGTATTTGATTATCAGATTTTCCAGTCCACAAGGGGCACTAAAGGCCTCCGATTAAAAACGCTAGTTTCTTTGTCCTAAGTTCCGGGTTTTGACCGTCACAATAACATGCATGCGCAGTGACCGCGTGTGCCAAGAAAAACCAAAACACACCGTTTGTGATTTGTTAAGCAAATATAAAGAGGACACGGCTGCAAAGAAGTCTCTGCAACCACAACAAGTCTCCACTGTGGCTCCTACGTCCAAAGCCACCACTGGAAAAATAATGGATTTCATGACATTGGACGACCAGCCTTTTAGAGCTGGTACAGGATAAAAGCTTCATAAACCTGGTGAAACAAATGACCAAGTAGGCGGAACTTCTTACTTCTTCTATGGTATAATTCTAATTATTTCTTAGATAGAAATTCATTATTAGAAGAAAACCTGACCTCGAAACTGTGCTCATAAGACCTAAGTCCGCTTCCTTAACCACTAGGCCACCAACTGCCCCCAACACCACTGTGTGGTTAGTTGGAGTATTACATGATATTTATACTAACATTTATGAAATGATTAACACAGCACTAAGGACGCTGTTGTGATCATGAACTCATTCAGTGCCATGCCCCCCATATTTGGCAACACAATGACAAATACTGTGTAAAAAAACTACACTGCAGAGTATCACTGCAGTGGTGACACCTGCTGCCCTTCTGTGTTTGCAGACCAATGCAAATACATGTAAATACACCAACCTTTCAATGGCGTCACAGCCGTCCTGTACTCCACTCTGAGACAGAGTGATTCTCAGCAGACTGCACTGGGCCAAGAGCAACTCCCTCTCACGGTGTCGACACAACTTCTCATTGGCCGAGACGTACGGCAGAGCTAAATATTCCTGAGCAGGAGGAGGAAACACAACAACCGTACATTTCAGAAATGAACAGGAGCGAAGGTGAGACAGAGTCTCAGCTCCAAGGCCAATACTCACGTTCAGTGTCTGCACCATCACCCTGTACCAGTCCAGACTGTGACTCAGCAGACCTTTCCTCTCAGTGTTCACACAGTGTTCCACGGCCTCTTCCAGCCGACCATCCTGGCAGAGAAGCTGCACCAGCCTCACGTTTACCTGAGGATCACCTGGTCTGACTGCTAGCTCCCCCTGGAGGAGGACGGAAAGACGGTTCCATCCTTGCCGTCCCTGACGACTGAACAGCCTGAACTGCAGGCAGAAGGAAAAAAAAAAACAGAAGAATTTTTTTTAAGTTGTTTAATTGCAAATAAACTCTAAGAAAAGTGAAACAACACTGGTCAATGGTTAACGTCCCTTTTTCAGAGGGTGAAAAAACGACATTTTCATCTCCTGTCCTCTCTGTCTTCTTCTCTGACTCCAACTACCTCCATGTCCTCTCTCACTGCATCCATCAATCTCCTCCTTGTCTCTTACCTGGTAGCTCCACCCCTAGGATCATTCTTTTTCCACTGTCCCTCCCCTGAACATGTCCAAACCATCTCAATCTGTCTTCTCTAGCTTTTTCTCCAAACCTCCCCTACTGTGTTGTCCCTCAAATCACCTCATTCCTGATCCTGTCCATCCTTGTCTCTCCTAAAGAGAATCTCAGCAGCATCTTTGACTCTGGTGGATGCTTAACACCAAGTCAGAAGATTGACAGTGATTTACCAACAAGATGACTCTGTGTTGGTAAATCACTAGAGAAGATATAAAAGCTTTTGCCCACTTCTAAAATACCAGGAAATGTCCAAACTAGGGTTCTTACCCAAAGGTCGAAGACATCAGCATGTCCCGGCAGCAGTTTTGCAGCTCTCTCCACCCAGTACTCTGCTCTGCTGTCACATGCTTCATCATCAACCAGTAACTTGGCCACTTTCAGCACCAGATCCTTCTGCGCTGGTTGAAGTTCCACCGATCGCTGAGATTGAACAAGAATTTTTCAATAATCAGGACTAAAATTCTTCTCTTTCACAAGGATTTGTCCAAATGCAGTGAAAAAAACTCTCATTTATTTCCATTAAAACCAACACTGAGTTTCCACATTATTATAAAATAACCTTTGATCTTTAATGTTTACCTTGTAACAACCAACAGCCTTGTTGACGTCTCCTTCTTTCTCGTACAGCTGACCCAGGAATTTTTGTGCTTTATAATCTTTCTTGTGACCGGCAAGATACTCCGACACATGTCTGTGGACAAGTTAAAATTAGAATCCGATTTTTTACAGAAACAATACTAAATGCTGTCCATAAGAGGGAGTCGTCAGGCCTTACCTTTTCGCAAGATCGTATTCCTCAGCGTCATAGTATAATTTAGCAAATGAAAAACCTTTTGATGAGTTCTGTTGAAAAATGAAGAACAAATGAACAAATGCCTGGTTAATGTTGCATTACTTTCTTGTCATTTCTCTTTTTTTAAAGACATTTTTGCACATGTCCCTAATATGACATCAGACGTCCAGACGTCTCTTATTTAGAGAATGTAGGGTCAGTAAACACATCATCTGGGTGAGGTCCATGTGAAACAATTCATGTGAAAACCTTGAACAAAACCAAACTGTCTACTCAGACAGTACACATACTAACACACATATATACGTTCACACATTAACACACAAATATACACACACAAATATCTACACAAACAAATATGTACACAAACAGTACACAGACATATACATCTATAGAATGGGATGGTTATTGTTCATCCCCCGAGGAGGAAACACACTTTTTACAGTAGCTCAAAAAACAATAACATATAATAAGAATAATAGATAGAGATAAAAAAAATACACAGTATATACATATATATACGCCAATAAGATAGTTATAAGAAGAAAAAGTAGCTAATGTAATTAACAATGTAAGTAGGAATATATATATATATATATATATATACACACACAGACACATTCATACATATATACACAGAGAGACATATACATAGTCACACACACATACAGAAATATATAACCACATACAGACATATATACTGTGTGTATATATATATATATATACATACACACAGTATATATGTCAGTTAAAACAGTTACAACATGACAGTTAAAACAGTTACATGACAGTTAAAACAGTTACATGACAGTTAAAACAGTTACAACATATTAAATATCAAACCCATAGTATACAACGTGAAACATGGTGGATGTTTCGTAGAATTAATTACTTAATGTAAGAACATTAGCCTCATTGTAGTCGCTCAAGTCATTTTTATTATGTTTTCATTATTAACTGTAAAGAATTACCACGATGAACCAACCGGTCAAACTCATTGTCACCGACATTGACTTCATAAGAATCGAAACTTAATCGGGACGTTGAAATTAATCGTTAAAGTCTCTCAACTCTTCAAGTCACCCGTAAAAACACTGTAAAAAGCCGGTTTACTGACGTGGAGTGACGTAATAATGAAGAGTTAAGAGACTCCAAGAACTGACGCTGTCTGGAAATGAGGGCTAACCCACAGTGCTACACAGTTAGCGACACCGACAGCCTCATGCCGCGAACTACAGACGGCGAACAGGCGGTCACAGACAGGCGCTAACACAACGCTGCGGTCAAACATATCACCCATATGAGCGGGAAGATGATAAAATAAGGCCTGTAGGAACCCGGGGGTTGAACCAACAACCCGCTGAAGAGTATGACAGAACCGTGAGTCCCAGCCCGGTCTGACATGTTGTCAACGGCGGCACGCTAACGTTAGCTCGCCGGCTCAACTTACCCCTTTCAGCGAAGGAGAAGAGCTCAACACCGAGGAGACGTAGTGGTCCACCTCGGCCTTAGAGCGGCGCATGGCTCCGACACAGGGGATCCAGAAACCACCAAGGCGTTCTACTCAGAATTCAAAGGAAGTCAAAATAACATCGTAAGGAAAAAGGAGCATTGACGCCGTGCCGCCAGAGCGTCCTTAACTGCTAGGCGCTACTGCGCAGTCTCACTACCGTCAAATGGCAGAGACTTACGTGAGGCGTGCGCGTCCACGGCCCAACCAATGAGGAGCGAGTATGAAGTGTGACGCTGTTGTTTTAAATAATAGGTGGGCTGAAAAAAAATGTTTGAAACTGGAAGAGAAGAAATGAGCTTCAAACTGCTCCTTGGTCATCGAGTGAAAGGCGTAAAGTTCCAAAGGTAGTTTAAAGGGTTTATTTAATTAAACACTACAAATTGTTATTATTAATTCATTAATAGATAATTATTAATTATAGTTAATGTATTATTATTATTAATTGTGCTTTCCTTCAGTAACAAATCCACTGTTTTGCTTTGAGCCAGGGGTGTAAAAATTAAAAACTAGGGTAAAGTCGGTGCATCAAACTTAAAATATATCCAAATATTTACTAAAAATGTGCGTGATTCTTTGCCTTTCCAGGTATGTGGTGTAGATTTATGTCATTCATGTGAGATACATGTTAGTTTTGTGTAAACATTGAATCTGGAAATATTAAAGCTTTATTTTATAAACACATGACAACTTTAATTGGACATCAAGCATAAATGATTAGTATTTGGTTATTTTTATTATGGATTTTTTTTCACAGACCAACAACCTAAAATATGTCTTATAATTCCTTAGTTTCCTAAAGTAGTTTTTTTTCACAGACCAACAACCTAAAATATGTCTTATAATTCCTTAGTTTCCTAAAGTAGTGGTTCTCAACTGGTCTTATAATTCCTTAGTTTCCTAAAGTAGTAGTTCTCAACTGGTGGGTCCTAACCCAAAAATGGGTCGCGAACAGCTGGTCAAAAATCAGCTAAGAAGCAAATCTCTTATTTTGAAAGGCACACTCATTGCTGAATACAATGCAATATGTCAAAAATATTTTTTTTATTAATTTGCTTGGTTTGAATTCTATGAGAGTGTGTTGCAACTAATGACCACAGGAAATTCTGGTTCCTGGAGTGAGACCAGTTCAGAACCACTGTCCTAAAGTATACTCCGGACGGATTAATATAGTTCTATCTATGTAGGGCCTACATACTGGTGGGTAAACTCTAGTACACATTTGATATAAATCTCAGAGGCCACATATAATAACAATGTGGCCCAGATATGGCCTACGGGCCTCAGTTGGACACATGATAATATATTTGGTTGACAGTTTTATCCAAAGTGTTTTACAATTTCAGGAAAAACCAGTTACAAGTCACATGGGCTGTTAGTGAATTCTTGGTCACAGTAAACCTTTTACGTCCTGTTTTCTTCCAGGAGGCTGCAGAAAGAACCATCCAATAACACCCTCACACTGACAGCTGAGAAACATTTATTTTAAGTATAGGGAAAAATAAATCTCCATACAAGACTTAAAAACATGCACTTTGGTGTAGCAACAGAAAGAAATGCAGATTTTTGACAATACAACAAAACAAAGCAGTGGATTCAACCCCTGAAGCCAAGATATCCTCAAAAAACAGTGGGAGGTTTTTGGTTTTCTACCACGTAAAACATTTGGTAATAAGCTGCTTAAGTATTTCTATAACACAGTGGAATGTGTATTGTGAAGATAATATGTGTCAGTTGTGTGTTTCTTTTTTTTTTCAGTTTCAGCGTGTTGTTCATGTTAATGCACAGATTTTTCCCGGGATTTCCTGGATTAGAAACCACAGACACGTGCTCCAACATGTGACCCGGTTTAAACGTCCGGTCTGTGCACATGCCGCCGGGTATTAAGTTGTACAAACAGTCACCATTTGGCCTGTGTGTCTCAAAAGGTAAATTAATTTATTAGATCAGGAAAAAAAATCTATTAAAATGTGAAGTATAATACATCGTAACTGTGGGATATCCATTCAAACATCATCCAATACTGGTTTTTATCATTTTTATAGTTTTGACAAAGAAAAACAAACACTAAACTAAACTTAAAATTGCATAAAAAATTGCTTAATTGCTTTTGAAAATATAAGTTAGTAATACTTTAAGTCACATGTGACAGAAAACCTTAAATAGTCATATTTTTATTCAAACATTCAGCACAACAGCATTTGATTATTTTTTATTGATGGATATTCTAAAAATAAAATGGGTGAAACAGACTTGATTATAGTCCACTCTTTCAGACTGGAGGAAAGTTGTTGACCACTAGAGGGAGACCAACAGGCGAAATCATTGTACTTGTGAGTACCTACCAGTAAGAGTTAAATGTTGGACTTGATTGTCGAGGTTGGAAATAAAAAAAAACACGGTATAATTTATTGTCTTATTTATAGATGTTTTTTTTTAAATGTCATGATTTTCAATTTATGTTCAAATCATTTTAGTTAACGTTTCAAACATTTTTCTAAAATTTATATTTATAAAGGAAAAGGAAAGAAAATATTTTAGCAATTTTCATTGGGCCAAAGCAGGAAATAGTTTTTCTGTTTCGTTTTATGTGTTTTTGGAAACTGATGTGAAAATCAATATTTAAAAGACAAAAAATGTTCAGATTTTTTTTGAAGAAGTATTTCAATATTTGGATATTTATCATAGCCCTGATATAATATACTGTATATGAGTAGGAGTGTAAATAAGGCAAGCGTGTGAATAATACAGAGCAGTCAGAGAGTTGACAAGGTAAGAGTGCCACCTAGTGATGGACTGACGTCAGTTCAAGGCTGATCATCAGTTCATACAACAAAGCTGTGAATCAACAGAACAGAACAACAAACACTAGTGTAGTAATAAAACACCGACAACCGACAACAACCGTCCTCTGTCCTGATTGTCATGTCTGGAAATGTGACGTCCACCTGGGAGTTTATTTGCGAGCCACCGTCTCCGACAGCTTCTTCAGCCTCTTCTTGAGCTCCAGAGGGAACTTCTCGTAGCACTTCTTACAGACTGGCTTCATGTCAAACTCCACAAACTTGTTCCTGTGAGAAAACCATCAAAAGTTTGATTATTATTATTATCTCCTTCCTATTCCTTTCTATGTGTTACCTTTTTCAGGGATTACCACAGCGAGTCAACTTTTTCCTACTCCCCCTGTCCTGTGTCCTCAACTCTTACTCCAACTACCTCCATGTCCTCCCTCACTGCATCCATCATTCTCCTCTGTCTCCTGTCTGGTAGCTCCATCTCTAGGATCCTTCTTCTACCAATGTCTCCACTGTCCCTCCTCTGAACATGTCCAAACCATCTCAATCTGTCTTCTCGAGCTTTTTCTCCAAACCTTCCTGTCTGTGTTGTCCCTCTATCCAACCCTTCCTGTCTGTGTTGTCCCTCTAATCCCCTCATTCCTGATCCTGTCCATCCTTGTCTCTCTTAGAGAGAATCTCAGCATCTTTAACTCCTCCACCTCCAGCTCTGTCTCCTGTCTTCTGTCTATTCCTAGTGTCTCTAGTCCATCCATCATGGCTGGTCTCATTTTTTCATAATCTCACTGGTCCTTTAAAGTATCTGAAACAGGTGTTTGAAACATGAAGAAAAAGCCAAAAGCGTAAAGAGAGCAGGAGAGACGTAAACTGACCGACAGAAGTTGAGTTGAAATGAGGGGAAAGGAAACAGACAGGGTCACAGACACATTGGTATGATGGGCGACTTTTTCTTCTTGTCCTTAGAGTCGCGCTCACGCTTGGCCAGTCTGCGTTTCATGTCGTCTGGCAGGCGTTCGTAGCAGTTCTTACACACGGGTTTCAAGTCCACCTCCACAAACTTATCCCTGACGGAGCAGGGCGGGAGGACGGAGGGAGGAACGGAAATGATAGGTAGGAAAAAAAAAGGAGGAAAGAGTTAAATTGTGAAAGGACAGAGACAGAAAAACGACACAAGATTAAGAAGTAAAAATGAAACCTAGAAGTCAGCCGAGTCAGCAGAGAGGAAAAGGACAAAAAGCAACAAGTGGGAAAGTCACAAAATAAAGAAGCTGAAGAAATGTTACAGCCGTAAATAATTAGCTGAGTCTGAGCAGTGAGCTTCCTCAACTATCTTTTAAATATATATATGTGTATATATATATATTTATATTTATGTATATATGTATGTATATATATGTGGGATTTTTTTTCCCCACCACCTGACAGAAGAAAAAAATAATAATAAAAAAATTATATATTATTATTATTTGTGGTTTGTTGTTTAAATATATATTTCTAATTTTTAATATTTATTTAGAAAATATTTCAAATATATATATTCAAAAATACATTTCATCTTTATTTTAAAATATATATTCTTATACATAGATCTAAGATAATTAAAACAAATAAAAGTTCATATTGTTTTATAATTTAAATTTTTAAATACATATATTTTGTATATATTTTTGTACATATAGTTTTTTCTTCAGGTTAGATTTGTGAAGATGGTTGGATTGGACAGAGTGTCTGCTTCAGCCTGTACTTACTTGAGGGTGAGTTTGCTGTTGCAGGTGGAACAAGCAAAACAGTTGACACACCAGGCCTTGTTCAGAGCAGAAACCACTGAAAAGGAAAAAAAAGAACATTAATCAGGTTCAGTTCACATTTTACACCTAAAAACACAAAAATTCTCAATTTACGTTTTAAAATGGACTGGTTTTCATTAAAAGGTAATAAAAAAAGAGTTTTTGAACCATAACGAACGGCTGCACAAGAACCATTGAATAATCCATGAGGCCATTGAACATTGACTGATTGAGTTATAGTCTGGTTTCCTCACCATCTCCTTCAATGACTCGGTTGCAGTGATAGCAGACGTCTCCAAACAGCTGCGTTGGGTTGAAGGGAAAGAAACACAGAGCAGCGTCAAAAGTCAATATTTGTAACAACGAGTTTAAACAGTATTTAAACAACAGTGTGTGTTAAGATGCTACACTGTTTTAACAAACTCAGTCGGAAAATGTTGATTTTATCTCATATTAAATGCCAGATTATTCACAAAGGTGCTCGAAATTAATTTTTTTCTTACTTTCCTGCATATCTAAAAAATCGAATCCATTTTCAAGAATAAAGTTTCAATTCTCTGGAGGTGAAAGCTATAAATATACAATAAAATCCTTTTTTATCACACCTCAAACTAGCTGCACCAGCGCCCTCTAGTGGGGCAACAGCTGAAGAAGCCCAGCATCCATTTAACTGGAAGACACTGGCCTAAAAACTCTCAGATGAATGGATGGAGTTCAGTGAATATATTCTCTCAACTTTTACCTGGTTGTAGTGAGTTTCGCAGTAGGCCAGACCTTTGCGTTCGTAGTGACGGTGTCCAAGGAAAGGTTTCTCACACTTAGCACACACAAAATGCTGCAAACAAACAACAACAAACCCACAGCCCAGCACACGTGGTTAGAACAGCCGTCAGTCACTGCATTATCATATACACACAGCAGCCCGTCAGTAACTTTATCAGGTCACAGCACCGACACGTGACCCAGGAAGAGGACCACGAACTGTTGACAAACTTGAAAGAATGTAGAAATATCTTAAATGACCTCTAGGGGAGCTCCCAAGTTTGCAAAAAAGGTAGAGGCAAAAAATAAACATGAAAATAACAATATTTTTTACAGATTTTCAAAATATTTTACAATTTAAGTTACACTTTTTATTTATATATGTATAGATATATATATATATGAATAAAATATATTTACTTATATTATTTTTTTCAATAAAACCAATTTTTCTTGCGTTACGTTGAGTTGAAAACGGTGAGAACAGTTGTCCAGGCATCATGCCGTCAAACACTAATCCAACAACCATAACTAGTCCTGTCATATATTAGTCTAGTCTTTCTATGAAGCTGGGGGACGGCAGGCGGCAGACAGCAGGCGGCTACAGGCCATGTCCTTCACGTCCAATCCCCTCACCATGTCAAAGTGTCTTTCACAGTAGGAACGACCACCGCGCTCATAGAACGGGTGGCCTTGAAATGGACGCTCACACACAGTGCAAACGTGATGCTGCATGTGGTGAAAAGAACATCGGGAAAACGTGAAATACCGTAAAGACTAGAGATGGGATTGAAACATATGTCAATTTACTCAAACCTGAGGTAAAAATGTGTTTCAGTGAGAAATTAAAAATAACTGGAATAATTACTGTTTTTTATGAGTTTGAGTTTTTGGATCAGTCCTGAGAGTTGAGTCCATACCTCCACATGCCACTGCTTCCCCATGGCATTGACCACGCGGCCCTCGATGGGTCTCCTGCAGGCTCCACAGATGGGAACACCCATCTTGTCATGGCAGGGCAGACAGTAGAGTTCTCCTTTCAGCTCCCTGGCATCAGCAGTCAGCTCCTTACTGAAGGAAACAGATGAAATAGTGTCAGTGTTTCTCAACCTGGGGATCGCCACCCCACATGGGGACATCTGGAGTTCAAATGGGACCTTTTTTTTTTTGCGCCGCGGACGGGTTAAATGTCTGGTACTATTTTCACGGACCGGTCGTTTAGTGCCAGATAAATACACCTTAATAAAAATTAATTTTAGGTGTTCTGAAATATTTTCTTACCTATAAAATCTTCCTACCCGAAAGTACACAATCTATAGCTCTCTCCTCCTTGACCGGTATACAAGGTTAGAATCTTGTATCAATGACTCTGTGTCATTTTGAGTTTATTGTTGTTGTCTTCACTGAGAAAATATTTCCTAAT